>SJYA01000735.1:2773319-2902251 GCA_006410615.1 Neotragus moschatus
AGTTCTTCTGTGTATTCTTGCCACCTCTTCTTAATATATTCTGCTACTGTTAGGTCCATACCATTTCTGTCCTTTATTGAGCCTGTCTTTGCATGAAATGTTCCCTTGGTATCCCTAATTTTCTTGAAGAGATCTCTAGTCTTTTCCATTCTGTTGTTTTCCTCTATTTCTTTGCATTGATTGCTGAAGAAGGCTTTCTTATCTCTTCTTGCTATTCTTTGGAACTCTGCATTCAGATGCTTATATCTTTCCTATAAGTGTATGTAAATATAATCTGGTAGCCAAGTATATATGGGTATCTTAACCTCATATTCCTCATATTCCTCAGATTTAGATCCTGAGAAAAACTTACAAGGAAACACTGAACCGATAGTTTCTCCTCCCCACCCCTCTGAGAACAGCATCATCACCCCAGTCACCCTCACTGCCTCAAGTGCAGTGGAGGCAGCAATAAGTTTATTTGAGTTTTCTCAAGATTTCTGGTGTCAGCGTGGTTCTTGGTGTTGCTGTGGATGATGGTTGTGAGCTGAGTGAGAGGATAAACACTAGACATACAAGGAAGGCTCCTGGGCAGAAAGCGGACGCTGAAGGGCAGGAGGTGAGCGCCCAGCGGTGACAGGAGACTCCAGGATATGGCGAGGACTGCTGTGGAGTCGGTCTACCTCAGGAAGATTTCCTGAGGACAGTGTCTGGGAAGAACAGCTTGTATACGAAATGAAATTAGGGAAGAGAAGGTTGAGGACAGAGAGTCATTAAGAAGAAAGATTTTCTAAATGGACAATTTACTAATATCTCCATAGTTTTAATTAAAAAAATCTTTATTGAAATGTAGTTGATTTGCAGTGTTGTGCCAATCTCTGCTGTGTGGCAAAGTAACTCAGTTATATACATATACACGTTCTTTTTTTAATATTCTTGTCCATTACGGTTTATCACAGGATACTGAATATAGTTCCCTGTGCTATACATTAGGACCTTGTTGTCTAACTTTAAATGCTTATTCATTGAGCATTAATGTCAACGAAGATAAAGTTGACTTAATGGTATTTTTATGACATTGACAGTGTATCATACTATGGCTTATAAATACATGTTAACTTTAAAAAACTTGGTAAGATCTTCTAAGAAATGCTTTATTAAGGAAATGTATGCTGCTTTAACCTAATAAAGCAATTTATAAGTTTCTTTTTAATATTTGCAGACTGTGAAGGGTGGGATTTATAACTAGTAAAAGGAAATTAGAGTTCAAGATAGATGGAGAAATTATCAGAGAAGACCCAGCTCTTTTAAGTTCAGATTTGAGGTCCAGAAAATTATGTTCTAAGATACTAAAAGATGATGAGATGGAATTGCTTTTGGTGAACTTGGCAGAATCAGAGAAAAGGAGAAGACCCAGAAGACTGAAAGTAGTTGATTTTTTTGGTTTTCTGAAAAGAAAATTAATCCCAAAACTGATAGACCGATGGAGATTCTAGACTGTGCTATTTAAATGGCAGGCTGTGAATACTGGAAGAGAAGGCAGTAATCAGCAGGAGCCAACATGGGTTTACTAGAAACTGCACACGCCAGAGAAAGACCGTTTCCCAACTGAGACAGTTCTGGACTGAGAAATCAGGGGATATTATACACACAGTCTCCCTGCTTTTAACAAGTCCTTTAACCAAGGTCTCTCCTGAATGTATATGGATGAGAGGACAGTCTTGTTTTAAAAATCATGCAAGTAGATAGATTTGCGGCAGATGAAAGGCTGTACCTGTCTGTAAGTCGATGAGGGTGGGGATGTTTATTTTGTTCTCTGATACTTAGAACAATGCCAGTCACATAATGGATGCTTAATAAATATCTGTTGAACAAGTAGGCTGCTGCTAAGTCAGGGAGACCACTCCAGGGAATGTTACAGGATTCTTTCCTGCGTTCACTCCTCTGAGTGTCCTGTAGAACACCTACTCTGTGTTCTGTAGAAGCACCTACTGTGCTTGAATAGAAATCCCATGGACAGAGGAGCTTAGAGAGAGCTACAGTTCATGGGATTGCAGAGTCAGACACAATTTAGCAATTAAACAACAACAATAACAAAGCTATTGATAATGTATTCATGAAAGTCTGCAGAGAGCGGAAAGAAAAGCCCCCAGGTGAGTATTTTTCCAAGTTTTATTGAGATATACTTGATATGTAACCTTGTATTAGTTTAAGATGTACAGTATAATGGCTTATGTGTATACTTTGACGTTACCACAATAAGTTTAGTTAACATCTATCACCTCATATAGTTATAATTTGTTGTGTGTTGAGAACTTTTAAGATCTACTGTCCTAGCAGCTTTCAAATATACAGTACAGTATTGTTAACTGTAGTCACTTTTCTGTGTATTGCTGCCCCAGAACTGATTCATCTTATTCCTGGAAGTCTGTGTCTTCTGACCACCTTCACCCAGTTTGCCCACCCTCCACCTCTTGCCTCATAACCACCTGCCTGTTTTCTCTGTGAAAACTAGTATTTAAACGGATAGAACTAAGACCTCAAATATTCTTACTGGTCTGAGTTGAATCAATCAAGTTAAACAAGAATATGGGTAAAATCTTATTCGTGAGACTTAAAAGTCAACTGAACATGTATATGTGGGGGAGATAGAGCTTAACAGACATTTAAAAGTTCATATGTTTTAATTGACTCTAAACTTAATAGAGGTTATGACTGCTCTGGGCCAGGTGCTATGCCAAGGAGCAGGCTGCACATGCAAAGACATATTCCGTAAATCCTGTAATCCAAGGCAAGAGACTGGCATAGGCTTCCAGGAGCCCATGCCGTTGGCCGTTCCTCCCGCCTCACTGACTGCACCATCTCAGATTTCTCTGCTAGTTTCCACTTCTCCCCAATCCCTCAGTTTTGTTTTATTTTTATAGGGGTTTTTTTTTTTTTTCCTTTTTTTTTGGCTAAGCCAAGAGGCATGTGCGATCTTAGTTCCCCATCCAGGGATCGAACACACACCCCCTGCTTTGGAAGCACAGAGTCCTAACCACTGGGCTGCCAAGGAAGTCCCTGTGCCCAATCCCTCACCTTTGGATTACCCCAGGCTCACTCCTCAGCTGTCTTCTCATCTCCGTCTACTTTTATCCTTTAGTGATCTCATCCAGGCTCATGACTTTGAATTCCATTTGCAGATCTCTCTCAGATTTCTACCAACAGCCTAGGCTTTTCTCCTGAGCTCGAGACTCATTATATCCCAACGTCTGCTTGGCCCCTTCACGTTTAACATATAAAACAATTCCTAGCCTTTCCCTGTCCATTGATTTTCTAGAGCTACCATGACAAAGTACCAGCAACTGGATGGCTTAAAACGGCAGAAATGTGTTCTCTCATAATTCTAGGTGTAAGTCTGAAACCAGGGTGTTGACAGGACTAGACTCTCTCTGCAGGCTCTAGGGTAGAAACTGTCTCAGGCTTGTCTCTTAAGCTTCGAGTGTTACCAGCGATCCTTGGCTTTCTGGCAGACACCCCGCTCTAATCTCTGCCTCCTTTGTCATGTGACATTCTCTCTGTGTCTTCCTGTCGTCTTCCCTCTGTGCCCGTCTGTCTCTTCTCATAGAGACACCAGTCATATTGAACCAGGATCCTCCCTGATGATCTTAACTTGCTAACTTCTGTAGAGACCCTATTTCCAAATAAGATCACATGCACACACACTGAGTTTAGGACTTTGACATATCTTTGGGATGTGCAGTTCAACCTGCAACAACCACTGACTTGCTACATCTACAGCCTTCCCACCTCAGATGATAGCGACTTCACTCTTCTAGTTGCTGTGGATAAACTCACTGCTATCATCCTTTGCTCTTGTCTTTTTCTTTCACTCAACACCCAAGTCCACCAGGAAACACTGCTTAGGGTTTACCTCCCTTAGGGTTAGGTCCAGAGCCAACCATCCACTTCTCCCAGCTCCACTTCTGCTGCCCTCACCTGAGCCACCGTCACCCAGGTTACTACAAAAACCAGACATTCAGAGCATGGCACTTCTCTGCTCAAGACCTTGCACTAGCTTCCACGTCACCCAAAGTCACCACTGGCATCCTTGTGCCATCCACTTCCCAGTGCCAATCTCCCATTCTTGGCTTCATCACCTTCTATTCTGGCTCTTGTTTGCTCCTCTCCAACCACAGTGGCCTTCCTGCTCTTCTTAACATCCTGCTGCTGCTGCTAAGTCTCTTCAGTCGTGTGCGACTCTGTGCAACCCCATAGACGGCAGCCCACCAGGCTCCCCTCTCCCTGGGATTCTCCAGGCAAGAACACTGGAGTAGGTTGCCATTTGCTTCTCCAATGCATGAAAGTGAAAAGTGAAAGTGAAGTTGCTCAGTGGTGTCCGACTCTTCGCAATCCTATGGACTGCAGCCTACCAGGCTCCTCCAGCTATGGGATTTTCCAGGCAAGAGTACTGGAGTGGGGTGCCATTGCCTTCTCAGTCTTACATCCTAGGTTCACCCAACTTCAGGACCTTTGCACTAACTCTTCCCTCTGCTTGTATCAAAGGCTCCTAGATTTCTTCCTGCCTTATGATTGATTCCTTCGCTGTCTTCAAGACTTTGTGCAAGTATTATCTTCTCAATGACATGCTTTTTTAAAAAAACAATTATTTTAANCATCCTAGGTTCACCCAACTTCAGGACCTTTGCACTAACTCTTCCCTCTGCTTGTATCAAAGGCTCCTAGATTTCTTCCTGCCTTATGATTGATTCCTTCGCTGTCTTCAAGACTTTGTGCAAGTATTATCTTCTCAACGACATGCTTTTTTTAAAAAACAATTATTTTAAATTGAAGGGTAATTAAAATATTGTGTTGGTTTCTGCCATATATCACCATGAATCAGCCACAGGTATACATATGTCCCCTCGCTCCAGACCCTCCCTCCCACCTGCCATCCCATCCCACCCACGTAGGCTATCACCAAGCCTCGGGTTGGGTTCCCTGAGTCACGCAGCAAATTCCCGCTGGCCGTTTTCCATATGGTAGTGTGTGTGCATCCTTGCCACTCTCTCCATCGCCCCACCCTCTTCCTTACTGCCCCAGTGCCATGCCCATAAGTCTCTTCTCTATGTCTGCATCTCCACTGCTGCCCTGCAAATAGGCTCATCAGTGCCATCTTTCTAGATTCCACGTATACAAGGTACTATGCAGTATTTGTTTTTCTCTTTCTGACTTACTTCACCCTGTGTAACAGGCTCTAGATTCATCCTCCTCATTAGCACTGACTCAGATGTCGATGACATGCTTTTTAAAGTTCTAACTAACCTTCCCACCAGCATTCCTAATCCCCTATCTGCTCAAGTGAACTTTTCTGTACTACTCTCCTTCTGCATGTGTGTGTGTGTGTGTGTGTGTGTGTTAGTCGCTCAGTCATGTCTGACTCTTTGTGACCCCATGGACTATAGCCCACTGGGCTCTTCTGTCCATGGAATTCTCCAGGCAAGATTACTGGAGTGCGTTGCCATTCTCTTCTCCAGCTCCTCCTACACACTGTATGCGTTTTGAAGTATTTACTGTTATTCTTTGTCCCCACCCCCACCCCTGCTAGGACATAATCTCCGTGAGGTAGGTAAGGGTCTTGTTGGTTTTGTTCACTTTTGTTTGCTGAGTGCCTGAAGCAGGGTGTAGAGTCGGAATTGAACCCAGATCCCTCTGGCTCCAAGACCACCTCTCTTCAATCTGTGAAAGACCACTTCCAACTACACAAGGATGAATCCTTTAGACACTCGTTTATTCTCCCTCTCCCATCTATTGCTGTCATCCTCAGGGACTTCAGTATCTCTGTAAGCCTGTTTGCCTAACATAGAAAGTTTAAAGTGTTACGGAAATAATGCCATGTTTATTATGTTCACACCAAGTGAGCTTAGGTACCTTATTTCACCCCCTGTGCATCAGAAAGAGATCCCAGTGATGCTGTAGTTCACAGGAGTTTTGTAAAGATTACGTGAGTTAATATATGTAAGTACTTGCCATGCAAACTGTGAGTACCATGTCAGCATTATTGTAAGAATGTAATATGTTTGAGCCTTGAGGACATTATGCTAAGTGAAATAAACCACAGAAGGACACACACTGCATGATTCCACTCCCAGGAGGTATGTAATGTAGTCAAACTCTTAGAAACAGAGAGTAACATGTCAGGGGCTGGACCGGGAGGAAATAGCCAGTTGCCATTTAGTGGGTATAGAGTTTCAGTCCTGCAAGATAAAAAAAGTTCTAGAGGTCAGCTGTACAATATTGTGCTTATTGTTAGCAGCGCTGTATACACAAAAATTTGTTAAGAGAATAGGTCTCATGTAATTTACTTATTTGGCCACAATAAAAAGAACAAGTCATTAGTCACTAACCCACTCTTCATTTTATTGAATTTTCTCCAGGTTAAGGAAGACCTCCGAGCTTGTTTATGGAAGGTAGGGACAAAAATCCAGCCTCTGACTCTCTGAGTCTTTGTTCCGCCCAAAGTTAGGCATCAACCCTATCCATCAAATCCCAGCAGATTAATGGGCCATGCTCTACGATCCACACCCCCTTGGGAGAAAATACCTCACATTTAGCACCAAAAAGTTCTATGCCCCATAGATTGGGCAATGAGAAATAAATAATCCAGTCAGTGATGTTCTTGATGGGTGGCTAGGGCTTCACAAACAGGAGGAGTAAACAAAAGAACCATCTTTGTTTCAAGCATCATTAGAACTAGCAAAGGCTCAAAGTCATTTTTCAAATTGGTGGGCGGCCCCCAGCATCTGTCCCCACCTGGAAGGGGCACTTGGTCTATAGAAGCAGCAAAAATAATTGCATCTTCCATGACACTTGGGTAGAAGCTCCCGTCCTAATTAATTCTTACCTCCTCCTTCCTTTATAAATATGCCTGGGCAAAGTGACATCCTAGATTTCTGTTTTGTTTTTTTTTTTCTCTTCTTAACAAGGAATTCTCTCTTCTCGGGCATTTTAGGTGCTGATTTTCTCATGTCCTAGAGATGCTTCTAATTAGTCCATGCTTCCTCCCCATAATAGTTTACCACCAGAGTGGGTTCAGACTGGAGGAGGGAGTGATCTGATCTCCTTATCAAAGTGTCAATGATCAGGTTAGCTTTCTAGTCATTCATTTTTATGCCTCTCCAGAAACAAACAGCAGGCTCCTTGCTAAGCGGAGCTGGAGATGATGGGGTTTTGCAGAGTCTCCCAAAAGAGCTCCTCCAGTTCCTTTTGATGAAATGCTGTCTCGAAGCCTTTGCAATAGCGCTCACTAAAGAGATGATCTCCTTTTTTTTTTTTTTTCTNCTAGTCATTCATTTTTATGCCTCTCCAGAAACAAACAGCAGGCTCCTTGCTAAGCGGAGCTGGAGATGATGGGGTTTTGCAGAGTCTCCCAAAAGAGCTCCTCCAGTTCCTTTTGATGAAATGCTGTCTCGAAGCCTTTGCAATAGCGCTCACTAAAGAGATGATCTCCTTTTTTTTTTTTTCTCATCGGTGGAAAAACACTAGACTGGGAACTGTATGGCAGAAGCATGCTACTGTGTCACCTTGTCCCCAAATAACCTGGCACCTGCAAGGAGCTGCCTGCTGATTGGGACTGGGTCCACCATGCATCCCAGAGGGAAAGTAGACAGAAAAACTGTCCCTTTCCCCACTCCTTCCAGGCCAAAGGGGATGGTGTATTCTTGAGTGGTTTTTCCATTGCTGAAGGAGTCAGCAGAGATCCTAGAATCCACCTCCACTGCTTCAGAGTTAGAAGGAGAAGCTGCTTTGGACCTTTTCTCAGGACTTGTATCAGTCAGCTTTTGCTGTGGAACAAACCACCCTGAAACTTGATAGCTTAAGAAAATAAACATCATTTATCATGATTCTGTGGGTCAAAAGGGTGCTTCTCCTGGTGTGGACAGCTCAGTAGGGCTAGATGGTCTAGGGTGGCCTCACTCACCTGTCTGGTGGTAGGGTGGTGGATTGATCTAGAGCAGCCTAGATGGGACCAGCTTACCCTGTTCTACAGAAGGCCAGTCTGGCCTTCTTCAAGTGAGGTGTCAGAGTTCCAAAGAGCAGCAGGAGAGGGCAGACGAACCCCGGTGCACAAGTGCTTTATCTCTGTTTGTGTCACGTTTGCCATTGTCTCCTTGGCCAGGGCAAGTTGTATGACCAACTCCAGAATCAAGGTGGGAGGTGAACACTCAGGGGCATGGATCTGCAGGAGAATAAACCACTGGGGATCATTCCTGCAAGGATCTGCCCCAAGAGTGGCCCATCAAAGGAGTGTCCTTTTCTGTCCCTGTATGGAGTGTGCAAGGTTGGTATGGGGCGGCTGTTTCGAGGAAGACGCGAATGGAGTTGTATGGTGGAGTTTGACCCACTGTGACTATAGGCTGTTGGTGACTTCACTTCTCAAAGGCTCAGTTTCTTTACCAATAAACTGGGCCTGAATGAGCCCTCTTCACCAGCTCCTTCAGAAGACTGAGGCAGTCTATGAAGTAGCACAGTGTTTGGCACACGGTTGGCATCTGGTGCTAGCTGCTATCACTGAGAGCAGTTTGGGGTACTCATGGTGGCAGGTTGGGCAGAGAGGGGGTGAGGCTTCCCATAAACAGGAGGCGTGGCTGGGTGGTTAACTGTAGGAGGCCAGTTGAAGACCATGGACGGACACAGAAGGCTCTCCTTGCCTCTTGCAGACTCAAGCCTTATTCAAATATGTGTGGTTTAAAATAAAGACAAGCCTATCACCCTTGCTTGGTTGATCATGTCCCAGGAGTGGTCACTTGGCTTCCACACCCCACCTTGTGCCCAAAATAGCTTTTGGTTCTCACTATCAGAGGTGTCCAAACTTTGGCCACCTCATGTGAAGAGTTGACTCATTGGAAAAGACTCTGATGCTGGGAGGAATTGGGGGCAGGAGGAGAAGGGGACAAGAGAGGATGAGAGAGCTGAATGGCATCACTGACTCAATGGACATGAGTCTAAGTGAACTCCAGGAGTTGGTGATGGACAGGGAGGCCTGGCATGCTGCGATTCATGGGGTTGCAAAGTGTCGGACACGACTGAGCGACTGAACTGAACTGAATCAGAGGCATCAGACACTTTGCAGCATTTTCTTACTTGAGATCTCCGTACACTGGACTCTGTTGCCTGCATCCTCAGTGTCTTGTCATGGCTCACCACCTTCCCCTCTGAGCATCCCTTCTCAGCGTCCTTCACCAGCTGCCTCCCCTCTTCTTTTCCTGGTCAGTGTTCTCCAGGGTTCATCTTTAGTCCTGCTGTGAGCAGCATCATTTCACAGGCTGACCCCCACCATGTCCCCTTGTATCTACATGCTCACGATTGTCTTAGTCTTTCTCTGGCCCCATCTTGTCTATTGACCTGCCAGTCAGTTGCTCAAACGCAGTAGGTTACAAAATAAATATAACCGCCCCATCTGTCTTCATCCTTCAGGCTGCCAGACAAAATACCATAGACTGAGTGTCTCAAATAGCAGAAATATATTTCTCACAGATCCAGAGGTTGGCAGTCCAAGATCAGAGTGTCACCATGGCTGGAGCAAGGCACTCTTCCTGGCTTGCAGACAGCTGTGTCCTCACGTGGCAGACAGAGAGCAAGTCCTGGTGTCTCTTCCTCTTCTTATAAGGGCACTAATCCTTTCACAAGGGCCCCATCCTCATGACCTTATCTAAACCTAACTGTCTTCCAAAAGCTGCATCTCTAAATACTATCACATGGAGAGAGGTTAGGCCTTCAGTATGTGAATTTGGGGAGACATCATTCAGTCCACATCACCATGCATACGTGCCCTCCTGCTGTATTTTTTTAAAACAAATAAATAGGATAGTTTTATTGTATTAATAATATGAATTGCCTTGTGTATTGTAGCATTATTTTTTGTTTGTTTTTGGCTGTGCTGGGTCTTAATTGCTGTGCACGGGCTTTCTCTATTTGTGGCGAGCAGGGGCTACTTCCAGTTGTGGTGCACAGGCTTCTCATTGTGGTGGCTCTCTTGTTGCAGAGCATGGGCTCTAGGTTATGTGGGCTTCAGTAGTTCTGGTGCATGGGCTTATTTACTCCACGGTACGTAGAATCTTCCTGGTCCAGGGATCAAATTCATGTCCCCTGCATTGGTAAGCAGATTCTTAACCACTGGACCACCAGGTAAGTCCCCTCCTTTTATATTCTTATCCACTTTCCCCTCTTCCCAGTATTCCAGGCCAGAAAGCCGCAGGTCATTTCCACAGTGGGTCAGTGCTATCTACCTCCTGGGTCCTTCATCCTCTCTCTCCCTGCAGCCACAGCCCCCAGGTCAGATACCAGCACCCTCCTCAAAGCAGCCTCCTCACCTGAAGGCTTGTTCCAGCAAGCTCAGTATTACCTCCAGATCACCCACTCCATCTCTGCTCTCCACACTCTTCTCACACATACGCACATACAAGAAGATCTGACCTCCCCACCCCTGTGGCCCCATCTCCTGCCCTTCTTCCTGGCAGCCTCGTCTTTGCCACCCTCACTTACCTGAGTTTCCCTGAACAAGCCATGCCCTCTCACTCCTCCGCTTCCCCTCTCCCTGGGGTGCTCATCTACCC
Organism: Neotragus moschatus; assembly: GCA_006410615.1. NCBI lineage: Eukaryota > Metazoa > Chordata > Mammalia > Artiodactyla > Bovidae > Neotragus > Neotragus moschatus. The sequence goes on from SJYA01000735.1 coordinate 2,783,894, forward strand.
TGGCCTGCCTGGGCGCTCCTGCTCATCTGTCGAGATCCACCTCTGTTGTCATCCTGAGAAACCCGCACCCCACCTCCCACACTCCGCCCCCGCTGCAGCCCAGCTCTCCTTCCTTTGTACTCTCTACATGCCTGTTTACCATGTATCATAGTGAACCACTGGCCAGCTTCCCTTCATGAGTAGGAGCTCCTTGAGGGCAGGAATTCATTCATTTCTCTGAATCCCTGTGCCTGGCGTTTACTAATGGCAAGAAATAAGTGTTGAATGAATGAATGAATGGGTATGTGAGTTGATGAGGGCAGTTGTTTTTGGTGGGCCCAACAGTCTCCTCTTTCCTGTACTGAATCACCACAGGTGCCATGAGCTTCCAGCATACACACAGGAGGTATGGTGTCCCCCTTCCTGCCTCCAGCACCAGGGGCCCCTGCCAAGATCTTCTCTGCCCACAGAAACCACCCTCTGAAAGCAGCCTCAGCTCGAGTTCACTGCTCCCTTCCCCAGCTCCCTCTACCCTTTCTGCCTGTTCTGCTTGGTTCTCACATAACTTCCTGCTGTCCTATTCTCTAATTGTCTGGCACGGCTTAGCCCTTTATTATACCAGTACATTCTACTGTCTGGCTCATTCATTGTTTTGAGAGCATACATTGTCCTAGCTGCACCCTCGTGTGGTCGGTACTTCTTCGGACTAAATCAGTCTCTGGACATTTGCTAATTGCTGCTCCACAGGTCTTTGCTTATAACCCACCTGTTCCTGTCATTTCCACGCTGGTCTCCTTTCCTTCTAGCCACCGTCCTCTTTGCAAAGGCAGAAATGCCTAGGAGGGAAGAGTTAGCAGACCCACGTTCACATGCTGGCTCCACCATTTCCAAGCTGTGAGCCTGGCAGCAAATAGCTTCCCCTCTTTGAGCTTCTTTTTCCTTATCTAGACAATGGAGAGACCATCACCCCTGCAGGGCTACTGTGAGAATTAAATGAAACAATCAGTGTAAAGCACTTAATGCATTGCCTAGCAGGGAATAAATAAATAATAGTAAATGTTGGCTGCTGTGATGGATGTTGTTTTCAATATTATTTTATCAGTAAATCTTTCCGTGAAGATTCTAGCATAGCCCAGACCCTGGCCGGCACATGGCGCAGCAGGTTAGCATGCTGATGGTTTCAAAGGGCTGCCCTGGAATTTCTACCCCTTACTCATTGGAATGGGAGGCTCATGTCCTTTGGAAATGAGGAGGGAGTGGGGGGCAATTCCACTCCTCTCCAGCAAGGACTCCCCTCTTCTCTGAACTTAGCGCTGTTCTGCATCTTGTCTTGGTACAAGATGGGTCTGCTGGCTTTTTACTCAGACATGCAACCGCCTGGGACAGCCAGGCTCAGGAGGACCCCCACCCCCTTCATCAGGCTTTTGTCAAGATAAGGCAGCCAGGCCCTTCCTGGCCATTCACATCAGGGGTTTACAGTTGCCTTTTCCTGGTTTTGAGTTCGCTCTTGCTTGTCTTGAAGGGCTTTTCCTGGCACATTCATGAAGGGAAGGCAGCCTGGGGATCTGACATGGCATCCAGGGGCTACATGAGGTTGAGGCCACACCTGTCCAGTCCCAGGGGCATGGTGGGACCCAGGTGCCCTGGCTGAGGGCTGCCTTATTCCTCCATATCTTCCTTTAACCCCCAGAGTTCTGGATAAGGGTGGGGCTGATACCCAAAAAGGGTAACACCTGTCCCTTGGCTGTGGTGGTTCCTTCCTGAGCTGCCTTCTGTGGTTGGCTGGTGGCCACTCAGCTGGGCCAGAGAGGGTACAATATTCAGATCCCTTCTCTGTTTGCTAGAGAGACAAGTCAGCAGACAATTCTCACCCCTAGGCTTTCCCTACCCCCTCTCAGCTCATAACTGGTGCAGGTGTATAAGATTATAGGCTGTTTTATAGGATGTAACCTTTGGGGGAGTCTCGCCCAGGACGGGGTTGAACAGTTACATCAGAATCACCTGCGAATACATTTGAATTAGTTCTAATAAGATGGATGAAACTGGAGCCAATTATACAGAGTGAAGTAAGCCAGAAAGAAAAGCACCAATACAGTATACTAACTCATATATATGGAATCTAGAAACATGGTGAAGATAACCCTGTTTACGAGACAGCAAAAGAGACACAGATGCATGGAATGGACATTTGGACTTTGAGAGAGAGGGAGGGGGGGGGAAGGTTTGGGAGAATGGCACTGAAACATGTGCTGTCGTGTGGGAAACAAATCGTCGGTCTATATTCGGTTCAGGATACAGGATGCTTGGGACTGGTGCACGGGGATGATCCAGAGAGTTGATGTGGAGTGGGAGCTGGGGGAGGGGGGAGGTTCAAGATTGGGAACTCATGTACACCTGAGATGAAAAAATAAATAAATAAATAAAAATAAATTAAAAAAAAAAAAAAAAAAGAATCACCTGCGAAGCTTTGTTCCAAAATACAGATTCCTGGGACTTCTAGATTTTCTAATTCAGTCTGGCTTTAAGCCAGGAATATACCTTAAAATCTGAAAGATTCTGCCATTCACCAAGATGTAAAACCACATACCTGGTCCCACAGTATGACTGGCTGGGGCAGGAGATGGGGCAGGAACTGGAGGTGCTCTGGGGACCTAGAGAGGTCTCATGCAATGATGAGGTCTGAAGCCCCTGATACTGCTTGAGCCCTACCATCTTCTTAGCAGTAGTCAGGGCCTGGGCTGGATGGGCTCAGGGTCACTGAGGTGACAGCCCGCAATGGGACACTGACTTAGGGGCCCCATCAGGCCATGGTGTTGGGGAAGGTAAGGAAGGAACCAAAGCAGAGAAGAGAGGCTGTTCTACCATTCCTGGAAAAGGCCTGCAGTTTGAATGCATGTACATCTTCACCTCTCTATCAGCCCCATCCCTGGCCACCTGGGACAATGTCTGGGGCACCTCTACAACCCACCATTGCTGGTAGTGTGACCTCCACTGGGGTCTTTTTAAGGGTCCACGTGGAAGTTGACTGGACGGTAGCCCAACTGGGTCAATTTGACTCAAAAGCAGAGCTGGGACAAGGTCTAAGTTTACCAAGCCCTGGTACACTGAGCACATCGTCTTCTGATCCGAGTGTTTGGCCCTTCTGGAAAGATGAGACTGTCTCAAAAGCCCTGGCTCTGCCCCGGAAGTTTACACTAGGAAGCCTCTAGAACAGAAGGCACAAACCCCATGGAAACAGGCTGTGCATCTAGATCGAAAGCAGCATTTAAACCAGGAAAACAGCTCTGTGACAGTCCTGGGAGGGGCAGGCTGTGCTGGGTGCTGGAGGGAGCCTCCTTTCACCAGGAATTAAGGACCCAGAGCCGCAGGCCCATTGAGAAAGCATCCTCCTAAAACTGCTCTCCCTGACATTTGTGACAGGGAGGCTGGTCACAGGCCTGCGGGGGCTGGAGGAGAAGGCCACGGTGGCCACGCTGGGGCCGGTAGTGTTCCAGGAAGGCAGGATCTATTTTTTTCTGGGAAGTGAGAAGCAGTTTAATGGTACTATGAAAAAGCTTCCCCAGGCATGCAGGCCTTAAGTAAATAAAAGCACAAAAATAGATTTTTTCAGACCGTGTCCTTCCAGAGCATAGTAGGATTTCCTGAGAAATTGGATTGAGTTCTCCCTGACTCACCTGACTGCTGAGTGGAGGAATTCAGAGGGAAAATGTGTGTTTCCTGTAGCCGTATCTGCTGAAATGGGGCCGATGGCAGGGCGTACAGCTCTCCACTGGTGATCTTTTGAAAAACAGCTGGGAGTGTCTGAATAGCAGACTGGGGGTTGGAGCTGAAGCTTAGTTGAGCCACCCCTACACCTGAACCCCTACTCTCAGAATGAGAAGTAGCTTTATCATAGAACTTCTGCCCTGCCTGCACGTTGTAGGTTGGTTTCCTGCAGGTATGCAGAGCAATGGGCAGCCCTCAGGAGAACAGAGTGTTTTTCCAGCGGTGATGAGGGGTTGACCCTGAAGTGGCCACACCCTGACCCCACTTCATTTGGATGTTACTACTGCAACCTGCTGTATGGCCAGCTAACTGCTCTATGACCACAGAGCGCAAAGCAGGTTTTCTTCTGGGCCGGGCTATGAGAGCTAAGACACCAAAATAGTATTAGCATCTTTCTTACATGGGTTTTCAGAAACTAGGCTTCAACTGGCCCTAAACCATTCAAGGACCTAAATATAGTGCCCTAGACCACAGTGGATAGAGTTTGGGTTCTAGCATGGAACTTTATTATGGGTAAGAACCAGTGGTATACTGGCTTTCTGAGCAAATTTAAGAGGCCTGATTTGTAGACTTTTTTTTGTGCTCAGTCGTGTCTGACTCTGCCACACTCTTACTATAGTGACTTTCAGACGACCAGTGTAAAGTCACTAAATGTGGAGCTGGGAAGAAAGTCACACAGTTGGCTGTAGTCCACTGCTGAACTATGTCTCTGACTTGAAGATCCAAAAAGCTTACAAGCAGAGATTCCTAGGAGGGGTATACTGGACCACATGCCAGGGGTACCGCAGTGGCCCCACCCTTCTGTGTACAGAAAACTCCTCCCCCTTGGCCAGCAGAACCTTTTAACCAGCAAGAGGATCCATATCACTTGGCTGACACTAGGTTTACTGATGAGTGGCTCCATGCTAGTGGTTTCTGTGATAGAACAGTGTTTGGTCACATTGTTTGGGTTTATTGGCTTTATCTCATTCCTCAAGAAGCCTGTTAAAACTGCATCCTCCTGGGACTTCCCTGATGGTCCAGTGGTTAAGGCCCTGGACCCTGCCAGTGCAGGAGCTGTTTAGTTGCTAAGTCATCTCCAACTCTTTGAGACCATATTGAAAAGCAGAGACATTACTTTGCCAACAAAGGTCCATTTAGTCAAGGCTATGGTTTTTCCAGTGGTCATGTATGGATGTGAGAGTTGGACTGTGAAGAAAGCTGAGCACCAAAGAATTGATGCTTTTGAGCTGTGGTGTTGGAGAAGACTCTTGAGAGTCCCTTGGACTGCAAGGAGATCCAACCAGTCCATTCTAAAGGAGATCAGCCCTGGGTGTTCTTTGGAAGGAATGATGCTAAAGCTGAAACTCCAGTACTTTGGCCACCTCCTGTGAAGAGTTGAATCATTGGAAAAGACTCTGATGCTGGGAGGGATTGAGGGCAGGAGGAGAAGGGGACAATAGAGGATGAGATGGCTGGCTGGCATCACTGACTCGATGGACATGAGTCTGAGTGAACTCCGGGAGTTGGTGATGGACAGGGAGGCCTGGCGTGCTGCGATTCATGGGGTCGCAAAGAGTCGGACACGACTGAGCAACTGAACTGAACTGAACTGAACTGTAGCATGCCAGGCTTCCCTGTCCTTCACATGTCCCAGAGTCTCCTCAAACTCATGTCCATTGAATCAGTGATGCTATCCAGCCATCTCCTCCTCTTGTTGCCCGCTTCTCCTCCTGCCCTCAGTTTTTCCCAGCATCAGGGTCTTTTCTAATGAGTCAGCTCTTTGCATCATATACCCAAAGTATTGGAGCTTCAGTTTCAGCATCAGTCCTTCCAATGAATATTCAGGATTGATTTCCTTGAGAATTGACTGGTTTGATCTGCTTGCTGTCCAAAGGTCTCTCAACAGTCTTCTCCAGTGCCACAGTTCAAAAGCATCAGTTTTTGGCGCTCAACCTTCTTTATCCCCCAGCTCTCACATGCATACATGACTACTGGAAAAACCATAGCTTTAACTAGATGGACCTTTGTTGGAAAAGTGATGTCTTTGCTTTTTAATATGCTGTTTAGGTTTGTCATAGCTTGTTTTCTAAGGAGCAAGCATTTTAATTTCATGGTTGCAGTCAACCATTCACAGTGATTTTGGAGCCCAAGAAAATAAAATCTGCCACTGTTGGCCATTGTTTTCCCATCTATTTGCCATGAAGTGATAGGACTGGATGCCATGATTGTAGGTTTTTGAATGTTGAGTTTTAAGCCAGCTTTTTCATGCCAGTGTAGAGTACATGGGTTCAGTCCCTAGTGGGAGAATTAAGATCCCACATGCAGTAGCCAAAAGATAAATAAATTTCTTTCTTTTCTTTTTTTTAAGTGCATCCTCCCGAGCTCAACCCCTAGAGAATCTCACTCCACAGACCTGTAATAGGGTCCAGTCATCTACATTCAGGGGCCAAATTGCATGTAATATTCACACTTTAAAAAACCCTCAGCTACTCTTTGGGCTTCCCTGGTGGCTCAGTGGTAAAGAATCTGCCTGCCAGTGCAAGAGCTGCAGGTTCAGTCCCTGGGTCAGGAGGATACCCTGGAGAAGGAAATGGCAGCCCACTCCAGTATTCTTGCCAGGGAAATCCCATGGTCAGAGGAGCCTGGTGGGCTACAGTCTATGGTGTTGCAATGGAGTTGGACACGATTTAGTAACTACACGATAATCACTGCTCTTTACTGTTTATTGCTGGATTCGATGACTGAAAGCTCAAGGTCTGGTGGCTTTCAACATAATGATTTCATTCGTGACCCTCACTGTTTTGCTCCAGTCAAACAGAGTTGTTTTCTTAAAGTCCTGCTATGCAAAATTAGATTCTAGATCATAGTAACAGCTAACACTTTTTGAGAGCTTTCCAAGCACCAGACATTGGATGTGTGTTGCCCATCTCATACTGACAGTCATCTTATTATTACTATCCCCATTTTCAGATGAGGAAACAGACCCAGAGGAATTTTCCAAGGTGAAAATTCCAGACAAGCTGACTTTAGAACCTACCTTGTAAACATGACACTGAGCTGTTTGTAGAATAATGTTCTTCTGCAAGTCTTTGTCTTTTGACCTAACTAGTTCAAGCTGAAGTTCAGTTCAATTTCTTGGGCATTTGTGTGCCTGTAAGATACTGGCATTGTCTTGTGCGTGCATGCTAAGTTGCTTCAGTTGTGTCCAACTCTTTGTGACCCTACTGACTGTAGCCTGCCAGGCTCCTCTGTTCATGGGATTCTCCAAGCAAGAATACTGGAGTGGGTTGCCATGCCCTTCTCCAGGGGATCTTCCTGACTGGCGGATGGAAGCCACATCTCTTGCCACTCCTGCATTGGCAGGTGGATTCTTTACCACCTTGGGCATCTGAGTGCCTATAAGATGCTGGCACTGGCATAAGTTTGCTCATTTACTCCTCCCAGCAACCTTGTGAGGATACTGTGACTACTATATTCCAGATAAGGAAAGACAAACCCAGAGAGCCTCTGTGGCTTGCTCAGTGTTGTACAGCAAGCTTGAGGTGGACCAAGAGTTAGGGGCTTATCCTGCAGCCCCACAGCCACCCCAGCTGTCTACTAGGTGACTCTTTAGTCTAAAGTGAGGCAGTTGAGGCACTGGCACTCTTTTAAGTATTTGAGTGTGTTTCTGACAGCCTTAATATTTAACATTTAAATGTCTGAGATAGTATATAAAACGTTAGCATACAAATGGGAGAAGATAGGTGTATCTGTGAGCACCAGGTAGACTGGGCTAAGTGTGGCCTTAAATGCAAAGGACTCTGCAGATACAGAGAAAGGGTTATTGTGGCTATGGGAACCTGAAAAGGCTCCTAACGCTGGCCTGGAAGGATGAGTAGGACATTGGTGAGTGCGGAGGGAGGGATAAAGGAGGGGCAGTGCTGGAGGAGGATGTGGTGGAAGCTGAACCTGGGATTCAGGGATGGTGGGGCTGGATCCCAGAGCCTCAGGAAGCTCCCTGAGAATCTGTGCCTTTTCTCCTCGGGCGCAGAACTAACTTCATGCTTGATTTGTGACTGAAGACGTTGTGACTTTTCTCCTCTGGCTGATTGATCCTATTTTCCATTACATTAAAAAATAGCTTTCTGTAATCCTCTCCATGGTGGATTTTTTTCTTCCTGAGCCTCTGTGCTCAGAAGGCCGCCAGCTTTCAGCACCACCCCATCTGTATGACTGGTTGTAGAAGCCTGGATTTGATGGAAGCACAAACGCCTCTTTTTGTTTTCTGAGAGCGAAGGTCCTTTCTGTCCCTCACTAGCACTGGTACATGAGTGGCGGTTCCAGCTGCAGTGGCTCCGGCTCTCCCGTTTGCCCCCCTTTCACAGGGGAATGCCTTGGGATATCTGTCAACAGCTTCCTGCAGCCTGGCTGTCCCAGTGGCCTGAGTGCTTTGGACACTGACTCCTGGGGACATTAAGCAATTCCTGCCATTGCCCTCTGGCTATGCCGAGTGGACGTGTCTCATAACAGAGCCAAATGGCACGTTTACCTCGGCGCTCTGGCGGCATCATCTGGGTGGTGGTTGTAATCATTGGAGGGCATGTGCAGGACTCCATAGCCTTGACAAATGGCCTCAGGAAAAAAAATGTCACCATCTCTCTGCCAGTTACAGATAAACCATGACCAGAGCCAATTCTCCTTTGCACTCAGAGCCACTGACAAGTGCCACAGGATCCAGGGGTCTCTCGTCATAGACCCTCTGAATAGGAGTCAACTCATCACTGCCGTGGGACTCACCAAGATCCCCAGCCTCTGGGACGGCCTCACGTTCCTGGCCACAGTCTCACAGATTCTGAGTCAGTCCCTCTTCTTCATCCCCAAATCTTTAAGCAGAATATTGACGGAACCACCCCCGCCCCGCCCCAGAGCTGAGCAGGGGCTGGCATGTCTGGGGTGGGAGTCTTCTTGACCCTGTGCTGCCAACTGCATGTTCAGTTGCGTTTGTAGCAATACCTAAATAGCTGAGGCTTGCCTTGGGGGCAGTCTCACGGAGGCCTCTATTTGTGTCTCTTCAAATGTCATGGTTCCTGCCTTCACGAGGTGCTGCTGGTAGGATGCTTCACAGACCGAGGTGCACAACACGTCATCTAAGAAATCACCCAGGCCTCTGTGCTGGGAAGGGTGGAGCATCTCTGTGGTGAATGTGCCTGGCCCTACCAGTCAATTTTTAAATGAATCTCCAAAAAGTGGTGGAAAGCCTAATGGGAAGTGCTGCTTGCATCATTGTTCTGAAAAGCCCCTGGTGTGCATGGTTTGACTCCCACAGACAGCTAAGGACCCCAGCCGCATCCTGTCCCTTTGCCTTGAGCTCTTGGTCTTGTCTTCCTCAAGATGGACTGAAAGCCTCTGGGCCCATGAATCTCAAGAAACAAGATGGCAGATTTGGGTGTGTCTCAGAGCAGCCTCTTTTGAAGTCCACAGTCTATTCAGATTTCACAGAGAAAGCTGAATTCCAGGAGCGCTTCGATTCATACTCCCACTGTGCTCCTGCCACGTGAACTGAGCTGTGCGGAAGAGGGCAGACACGGGGCTGTGTGTGAAGCATAGTCCTTGTTCTTATGCAGTTCGCAGTGCAGCCCCTGAAAACCAGCTGATGTTTTCTGCTGTTGTCTACATTCTTTCTTTTTCTTCTTTTCATTTAGTTTTGTAAAGCCATATCTCACCCCCGTCACTCAAAAATGTAGCCTTCAAAACCAGCAAACAGGCTGAGACTGAGTTAAGTCCACCTCAGAGTCCCACAGTGCTCAAAACGAGAATGCTTTCTAAGATAGGAGGAGAGATGATAGAGGTCAGAACGTAGAGATGGTAGGTAGATGGAGGGAGATATGACACACAGACAGGTGTGACACAGGCAGGCGAGATGAGGGGCAGGGACAGGATACCTGTGATAAGGGCAAGAGAGATGACCGCTTCCCTTTCATTTTCACCTTATATTGAGGCACAGTCGATTTGCAATGTTGTGTTAGCTTCAAGTGCACAGCAGAGTGGTTCAGTTATATGTACATTCGCTCTTTTTCAGATTCTTGTCTCACGTGGGCTATTACAGAATATTGAGTAGAGTTCCCTGTGCTACACAGTAGGCTCTTGCCAAGCTAGATGATTGCTAGAAGCCATAGAGATAGATGCTATCGTCTGTGTCGATACCGTCTCTGTGAGTAGGTGGGTAGTAAGACAGGCAGCCTTCACTAACTCCTCTTAAAAATAAACCACTCAGATGTTACGCTCTATTTACCTTTTCCAGGGATTTCCCTTGTAACAGGGGTGTGGCACCCTCTCCCATTCGTCTCCTGACACACTCCCTGGTGGACCAGCGCCATCATAACTGAGGAGCTGGAAGGAAACTACGGGATGAGTTAGTCCATCCTCCAGACTCAGCTTGCCAACAGCAAGGAAGTGGACCGTCCTATTCTAAAAGACAGGAAAGGAGGTGTTTTCGTTGATTTCCCTTGACCCATTTAAGTTGTTCTTAACAGCGTTGTTCTGTTCAATCTGGAGATTTTCTTTGACCATAACATGTCTTAAAAGGAACAGCATCACTTCCTCATCCCCAAACCCGCTGTTTCTTCCCTGAAATATGGTACCTACCTCCCCGTCACTCAGATCTCTCTTGGGTGGGGGTGGGAAGAGGGAAGACATTACAGACTGTGGCCGGAGACCCTACCTGGACCCTGCAGAGGCCCTGGGATGGAGGTGGAAGGAGTCACCCCTAAATCCTCTGGAAACCAGCTTTACACACTCAAGCTGTTAACATTCTCTGGTGAGGGAGGCCCAGGAGAGGAAAAGCCTATTCCACAGAAACAAAGCAAGGCCTGCTGAAGAAGTCTTGAGGGAAAAAGCCCAGGGAGGCCTCCTGATTTTATGAAAATAAATATTAACTGTAGTTCTCAAGTGGACAATAACATGGGCATAAAGATTTAAGTGAGCATTTAAGCTTGTAAGTGACTCAGGCAGGAGGACCTGGGAGGGAAGAGAGCCTGTGGTGATATGTGGCCTTTCCAGAGCATCGTACACCCCTCCACTTGTCTGGTCTTTAAGTGTCACTAGGTAGGAAAGCCCAGGGAGGGACTAGAATTTTCCCCCATGTGTTGATGCTTTTCTTCTCTTTCTCTAATTGAATTGCAGTGAACTAAACAGTTTTTGGGGCTTCCCAGGTGGTGCTAGCGGTAAAGAACCTGCCTGCCAGAGCAGGAGACATAAGAGATACAGGTTCAATCCCTGGGTCGGGAAGATCCCCTGGAGGAGGGCACAGCAACCCACTCCAGTATTCATGGCTGGAGGAGAATGTCTCCCATGGACAGAGGAGCCTAGCAGGCCACAGCCTATATAGGATCACAAAGAGTTGGACATGACTAAAGTGACTTGGCATACCCGTAAACAGTCTTTACTTCCAAGTCCTTGTTCCAGGATGCTGAACCCATCCTGTCCCTGATACAGAACTTCTCCCTGGCTGGGCCAGGGCATGGGGGCTGACTTCATGAGGGACTAATGGGGGTGCCTCTCCATGCAGCTTATCTGTAAGCCCAAGCACCCCTTGCTATAAGAAGTGCTTTAGCCAGGTTACTGTTTCAGGACTCAGCATCCCACCAAAATGGTTACATGTTCCTCATCTGTCTTTTGGGCCAGAGGTGGGGAGGTCAGGCCAGAAGCCAGCAGCCTGCCAGGCTGAAACACAGACAAGTTTGCTGGACAGGGAGGAACCTAGGTGTCCTGCAGCTGCTCGAGAGAGAACTAGAGCTGACTTGACATCCCTGGGAACTTTTTTAGGGGCCATGATTGTTGGCATTGAAGCCTAAGCCAGGAGTAGGCACAGGGGAGCCCTTTGTGCTGTGGTTCTCTTGGCCACCATGGTCTTCACTGCCCAGCAGCCACTCAGATCCTCTACCAGGCTGGGCTTAGATGGCTCCTTGTGCCTTGGGCTGAGCCTGGCTGCTGTGCTGATCCAGACCTGAAATGGGGAGGGTGGGAGGAGTCTGGAGCTTTGAGGCCCTGTATCACTTACTTTCCTGATGTCCCCAGGGTGAGGGAGCACCCCTATGCCCATCCCAAACTCTGTCTTTGGGGGAGCCATCGCTGTGGGTGGGGCAGGGAGTAGCTGTGATTTGCTGGAGAAGGAAGGAGCCAGCCTTCATGAGCCTAGTATGGTGGGGATAGGCATCGACCACTCTACACAATGTAGAGGATCGATGGTTGGATGACATCATTGACGCAAGAGCAAACTCCGGGAGGTAGTGAAGGACAGAGGAACCTGGTGGGGTGCAGTCCATGGAGTCACAAAGAGTGAGACATGACTTAGCAACTGAACAACACAACAGTGGCCACCCCGCGCCTGCCTCCTTCCTAGCTCCAGTGCTTGTCTCCAAAAGAGCTCCCAGAATGAACAAATAGATGTAATTGTTGACCTCATGATCTTAGCTAGCAGCATGGATGTTAGGACAACTTATTGTCATTTACAACTTGCCCCTTTGACAGAAGAGAAAATGAAGGAATATGGGAAGTAAATCAACTTCTTCAGAACTTCAGCCTTGTTAGCTTATTAATGTTTACTAAGTGGCCACCATGCATCAGCCTGTTTGGCTAAGGACATTTTTAAGTCATGATTTCTGTAAGAAGATCCCAGTCTGGTGAGAGGGGTGTAATCCGCTGACTCCAGTACAGCCTTAAGAAAACTCTGGTCATATTGCTGAGGGCCAGGAGGAAGGGGAGGAGGGAGACCCTGCCTCCCCTCCAGGCACATCAAAGGAGTCTTCCCAGGGGAGTGGATGGGTGAGTTGGAGACTCTACATCCTTACTTTATGCCAGCCGCTTCACAAACATGTCATTTTACCCCTGATGAGAAAGCAAAAACTTAGAGGGGATTATCGAGCCAAACAGCAGGGTCAGAATTTGAATGCAAGGCTGCCTGACTCCAGAGCCCTGCTCTCAGGCACCACATTTGAGCAGGCTCACCTCTCGTGGGTTTTGTTCCCACGAGGTCCAGCCTCATACTGTCTCCCTTCCTTCGTTTTCCTTCAGGGTATGAGTAGGAGCTGAAGGGGAGCCTGGGGGAGGGGCTGGTCTGGGGGGTCCCCCCAACTCCGGGACCCTGTGCAGCCTGCTGGCCTTGATACCCCATGAGAGCATGTCTGTAAAGGCCCTCCTCCTGCGGAGGGAGGGAGGGGCTGTCTTCCGTGGCCATGTGGGCTGGCTGGGGTTTGCAGGGTTGGGGGGTGAGAGAAGCGGGAGCAGGGATGGAGTTTGGGGCTGGGATTGGGAGGGGTCAGTTCAGGCAGCAGAGTAGGGAGCTTCTACCTGCTGTGGGCCCCGCTCCTGGCTCCAGCCTTGCCAGGATGTGCCTTGTGGCCCAGCCTCAGCGAGAAGAGACTGGGGTTTTTGAGTCCTTGGTTTGTAAGAGAAGGCCCTGTGCCTGCCACCTGCACCCACCCTCCTCGGTGCTGAAAGCTGGCCGGCACTGCGCACTGCTTGCTTTTCTAGTCCTCCTGTTTCAGTTTCCGTTTCCAGATTTCATTGTTTTTGAAGCCTTCAGTCAGGCCATGAGTTTTCAGAAATCTGAAAAATGGAAAGTGACTGCATTTTTTGTTGTTGTTGAATTTTCCTCAAGGGAAGTTCAATACTCTGCTGGGGGAGTGGCAGGTGTCGGGTCAGAGGTCACTGCTTTGAAGGCCTCCAAATTATTTTGTTCTGTGACTTTAAGGAGAGTTTGGAGTTGAGGGACACACAGAATCACTTAGCCATGAGAGCAAAGGAGAAAAGTTCCCCCCTGCCTCACCCTTTCTATTTGACACAAGTGATTAAAACGCAGCTGAAAACTCTACTAGCAGAGAGAAAAGACATATTAATAAAAACTGGATAATGAGCATATTAAGATTAATGGGAGAAAGTAAAGCATTTAGGACCAGCTTCTCCCACCATGAAAGGTACTTCTCCTGAGTGGCGTCTCTGCTGAATGTGAATCCACTTGGAGGCAGCCATGTGTGTCCTTGAATCACAGTTGCTGTTCTTCCCAATAATCTCCCGTTTTGAGTTTATGTAATTGGAAGCCCACAGATCAAAACCACTCCCAGCCGAGTTCATCTTTTTGGTAGTTTTCCAAGGGAGTCTGGTGGCACTGGCTCTCCAGCCATCATCACAGGGTTGTCACATCCATAGTTCCCATCAGTCTGTGGATCCATTCCATTACCCACCACGGGCAGAGGCTCACACCTACCTTCCTGCAAAAGATTCAGTGTGTTGAAATCACATAATCTGTTTTTTCCATTATGTTGTGTTTTCTTAGAGTCAGTTCAAAAGGCAGCTTAATTTTAAAAGTATATGAAACTATTGTTATACTAGAGTCATATGCTACCTTGACATTTTCATGATTTCTATAGCAACCGGGGTGGTTTCAGAACCCTGAAAAAGACTTCGGGGGAAACCTGAGGCCATTTTCTGGGGTTTTTTTTTTTTTTTTTCAAGAAATTAAAATTCAAAGTTGTCTACTGTGCTGTCTTCCTTTTCACTACTGTGGGATCTTCTGAGCGAGCGCAGGCATCACTGCTGAAGCTGCCCACCCCCCCGGCCCCCGGTCTTCAAAGCCAGTCTGCTTCTAGCTGCTTCTGTGTGCAGCCTTTGCTTACCTTGGCCTTCCCACTTGCAAAAGGAAGGAATCCCTCTTCCTTAAGTGTTTTATCTTTTGAACTCTCACCAGTTGTTGCTTTGTAATACCCACGTCTTGAGCTTTGGAAGGTTCCAGGGGCAAATTCAAAAGTGCACAGAATCTAGTGTGATCCTGCAGCCACAAAACCAGTTGTTTTCCCATCATAGAAACAAATCATGTACAAATAGCTAATTGGACATGTCACCCTGCCTTTTCCTTTGCTTCAGCCATTTTCACTAAGTGAATATTTGGTATGAAGGAACATCTATCCCCAACTTTGCTTGTCTGACATGTTCCCTCAGAAGGCCGTTTATAAAATGCTGCTCCTCCTATTCTGCCGATTTCTTTCTTTCTCTAATTTTTAAATTTATTTGTTTATTTATGTGGCTGCACCAGGTCTTTGTTGCGACATGCAGGATCTTTAGTTGTGGCATGCAAATTCTTAGTGGCTATGTGTGGGATCTAATTCTCTGACCAGGGATGTAACCTGGGCCCCCTGCTTTGGGAGCGTGCTGGACCACCAGGCAAGTCCTGCCAATTTCTTTTTCAGTATTGACTTAAGAAATGGGTCACTAACTGCACCAGGAAATCAGTTACTTTTCTACCCTTGTAGCAACCGTTCTGGGGTCCTAAACTGTGTCTCTTCTTCCTGCCGAGCTGGGCTCTGTCCCTTCCACCCCTCCTCTGCCATCTGGGAGTGGGAGGGGGCTGAAGGTGAGGAGTAGGTGGGGAGGGGAAGCTGCGAGAGCCAGAAAAGACCTGTGGGGAGCGTAAGTGTTGTCGGGAGGCAGACCCAGCATGCCAGGAAGCTGGTAACATGAATGCCATTGTCAGTCAGCTTCCACAGAGGAGAATTCCACCAGAAGTTAAGGAAGAGAAAAAGTAAAGGACTGCTTGCTATAAGTGAAAGTGAAAGTTGCTCAGTTGTGTCTGACGCTTTGCGACCCCATGGACTAGGGCCTGCCGGGTTCCTCTGTCCATGGAATTCTCCAGGTAAGAATACTGAAGTGGATAGCCATTCCCTTCTCCAGGGGATCTTCCCACCCCAGAGGTCGAACCCAGGTCTCCCACATAGCAGACGGATTCTTTACCATCTCAGCCACCAGGAAAGCCACTGAGAATAACCTGTGTGTGATCCATGTACAAGTGGCATTAATTTGATAGTCTGAGCCTAATCTGTGAATAAGCTCCAGGAATAACCCTTAAAGAGTAAGCGTTATATTGTCAGACTTTGAAAAGAGCTGAGCTCTCCACTCCCTCATCGCCACTCCCACACCCCCAGCCCCCTTATCACCACCAGAGCTGAACAAGCTGTCGCCTTTTTGTGCTCATTTGATACAGAAAATGATCAGTATGTTTACCTGTCTCTGCTGTGCATATGTTTGGGGGCTAATGGTCAATACCATTATAATTTTATATTAACATATTAATTTCCTCTCAAGTTCACAGAAGCCTTTCAGCATCCAGTGTGGTAGATGACAAATATAGTTTTCTCCATTTCAATAACTAGGGAAATTGATCCAGGGAAGAGTGATGCCAGAATAGATGCTAATCAGTGGTGTGCTGGTGAGTGTTTTCACAGCCAGCTCTCCAAGAGAAGCAGCCCTGGTTTGTAATGGATGCCGATTCCCATGGTGTAAATACTCCCACCTTGGCCAATTCAGGCCACAGACATGCCTCACTGAATGCAGACTCAGGAATAAATACAATCAGCTCCTGTGAGCTGCAGCGTATAACTGGCACTAACGATTCAGGTCATGGCCTCAGACTCCCAGGTAAGCACTGAGGACCAGCACTGACCTCTGTAAACCCCCAGTTAACTCTCAGGTTCAGCTCAACCTCTAACTCACTGGATTGCCTTGAAGAGTGATTTTCACACTTTGAGTTGTGACCCATTAAAGGATTATGAAATTAATTTCAAGAGTTCAGCATGTTTTTTTAATGAAATAGAATAGAATAAAATTAAAAGAAATGAGTAGACCAGAACATATGAGAGTGTGATGTATGTGTTTGATAGATGAAGGATGGACAGATAGATAAAACAGGTATGTATATGTGTATGGGGGTCTCTCAGGTGGCGCTAGTGGTAAGGAACCCACCTGCCAATGCAGGAGAACTAAGAGTTGCCGGTTCGGTCCCTGGGTCAGGAAGATCACCTGAAGGAGAAAATGTCAACCTACTCCAGTGTTCTTGCCAGGAAAGTCCCATGGACAGAGAAGCCCGGCGGGCTACAGTCCATGGGGTTGCAAAGAGTCAGACATGACTAAAGTAACTTAGCACAGCACATATGTGTATAATGGGTTGGGGTGAAAAACTGAAAAATACTTACCTAGAATCAAGAGTATACCTGTTTCCCCTTCTGCAAAATGAAGCTATGGATCTTGCTCTCACCTTGCCGATGATCAGACCAGGAGGATAATTAAGATTACTTCTGTGACAGTGCCATGGTGGTGCCATCTGATGTATCTGATCAACAGTTGATTCATTTGCAGGGACAAAATGGAACAAAACAAACAGACATGGATTTGTGGTAGGGAAATAGTTGAACATGGGGAAAGAACTGAACACTGTGATGGGCAAAGTCCCATCATCTTTGTGCATGTTTTCCTGGGGCCTGACCACTGCCTAGAGAGAGCCCTGCCAGTGGCTTGCAGCCCTCATCTGTCCACACGTGTGTGATGGTGCTGTGCACATAGAGGGAATTCTACAGGTCAGAGGGACCTTGCAGTTTCCCCAGGAGGTCAGCTGTGAATGGTCCTGAAGAAGAGTCAAAGAAATGTGCTGCCTGGAGCAAAGACTCTCCCACTGGAGGGAGAAGGAATTCGTTTTGAAAAATAGGGGAGAAGACCTTGAGTAAAGCTTTCTCTACACTCTTTCCCAAATCCCTGGAGGAAGAAAATAAAAGGCCAGGAAAATTTTACAAGCCTTCACAGCAGCTCCATGAGGCAAGAAACACAAGCCCCATTTTATGGATGAGGAAACAGTTGCTCAGAAAGGTTGGGCACCTTCTCTGAGGTTACACAGCAAAGGGCACTGTGCTCAAAATCCCTCCTTCTGACCCCTGTCCTGTGCAAATGCCAAAGGTTCTTCAGAGCCTGTTGGTCCTCTGTGCAAGCCTTCCATCCATAAAACTGTTTTCTTCATTTTTAAAATGGGATCTTGCTCTGATGAAAGGCCTTTGACTAAGATGGGAGTATGGACTATAGAGCAGGGGTCTCATCCTGCTTTACAGATCACTCATGAGATCTCTTAACTTTGTTTCCTTGCCTGGAAAGTGGAATGATGGTAACTTTGTGGGTTAATTATGAGGATTACCTCAGATAATGTTATCAGATAGCAAAGTCAAGAAGGATGTATCTTAACATGCTAACAGTGATTATCCGGAGAGGGTGTCATTACAGGTAGTTTCACTTTTGCCTTTTTTTCCCATCTTTGTTCAGTGGTACGCTGGTACATGTTTAACAATGTGGCTTGCTGAAGAAAAGAAAAAACCTGATCTGTAGTGCCCCTTTCCATGGTGTAAATACTCCATGAGGTCTGATTTCAAGTTACCTCCTTGATCTCCTGGAACACGTTGGAAGACTTTCACAGTTGGCTCAAAAGCTGGTACAAGCCCACATCAACACACTACCATTTTTAACTGTGTGCTGAAAGTTCTGTTTGAGTGGTAAATTGAGAGGGAGAGTTAATTAATAGTAATACAACATGATGCCAGGCATAGTGATTTCCAGTGCTCCCTGGCCTTCCTCCTTCATCCCCAAGCAGACAACACACTGACCAAAATGGCCTTCTGAGAAGCCACAGGCTTTATCTTGTTCCCATCTAGCAGACTCTCAGAACCTAGGAAGCCTGTTGAGGAGATTCTGAGGTCTGATCACTAAGGAATATGCAAGCAGGCCAGCAGATCCTCTCAGTTTCCACGGGAGATATAGTCTAAGCAGACATAATTGAAACTGCCCTGCAGGGAACCAAGAACGGCCCCAGTGAAGTGAAGGGCCCAGAGTAGGACACCCTCAGGGTGGCCAGGCTTTGCCCAGCCTGACATTTACCTTCCACTTTCCACCCAGAGGTGTGGGAGAGTGGCGGGGGAGCGGGGGCTCCACAGCTTCCTGAAGGAATGCTGAAGTGGAACAGCAGCCAGAGGCCTGACAGACCTTGGATAAGTCAGCAGGGCCCATGACGAAGTCAAGAGCCGTGTTCCCCACCCCCTACCTTTCAGCCTCCCTTACTGCATTGACTTTCTGGAACAGAGTAGGTGCTCAGGCAAGTTTGCGAATGCTTTTTTGTTTTTTAAATTAATGCATTTCTTTCATTCCCTTATAGCCTGATCTATTGCAGAAAGACTGTAAGGCAGCCCAGGAAATGCTGTTGAATAAATAAATGTTTTAGCCCTTGCCAGCTCCTGGTTTCACATGTTCCTGGATAGAAAATGTGACTAAATCTAAATGAGATGCAAAGTGTTAATAAAGGCTGCCAGTGATTTTTTTTTTTTTTAATTTCTTCTGGCTTTTCTGTATTTTTCAAATGTATCTTCAAAACACACGTATCACTTTTGTTATTTTTTAGAAAAGAATATATATTATAAAAATATTCTGTAAGTTGAAAGTAAAGCAAGAGTGGTGTCAGCAGTGTGGGACTGGGAGTGTCCTCTAAGTGCTGGGAGGCTTTGAAGCTAGGGTACCGGATGCTGTGTGGGCCCCGCCTGGGCCTCTATCACAGCTGGGTTCTCTGTCAGCCTCTCTTGTCACAGGCCTCTGCCTACCAGGCACTGACTAATAATGCTCCCCTCCGGTAACGTCTCAGTCAGAGTGGAAACCGAGGCGAGTCCTAGAGGGGAAATGACCGGCCACAGATGCTGCAGAGACTCAGTGCGCCTGTGCCCCAACCTGGCCCGCATCCCGCCATGGGCGCGTGGGGTACTTGCACCAGTGAGGGCCCATCTCACCCTTCCGGTCTAGCCTCCCCTGGAACAGGGGTCTTGGCTCCTGGCCATGTGACCAATGTGCCGATTCCATTTCCTTCTAAGTATCCGGGCTGCACTGGAAGCACGTGTTGGGTTATAAATGAGCCATCTTGACATCAGGAGGAATTCAGCTTCTCTGTGGCCTCCCCCTGCAGCTAGAAGAACCATGGTGTGTCTGATGGTTTTCTGTAAAAACACAGGTCGAGTCTAGAAAATGAGGGCGTTGGTGGCGGGGTGGAGAGGAAACTCAGATCTGTGAGGCAAAGCACTTTGATGAACGCTGTGTCTTTTATTTCCACCTGTCCACCCTGCTCTAAGTGGTCCTGGAGCTAGTCAGCTAAGGAGAGGCAGGCAGAGTGCCCTTCAGGGCTCTATCTCTACACAGCAGCCCACGAGGAGGCTCTGACCACTGGTTTCCTCCAAACTGATCTCCGTACCTCCCACTCCATCTTTACTGAGATATGATTCCTGTATCATACAATTTACCCATTTAAAGCATACAGTTCAGTGGCTTGTAATATATTCACAGCTTTGTACAACCATCACCACTATCAATCTGGGAATGTTTGTATCATCTGCAAAAGAAACCTGTAAACCTTTAGCAGTTCTCCTCCAGGCCCCTGAGCCCAAGGCAAGCACTAATATCCTGTCTGTGGCTTTGCCTCTTCTGGACGGTTCATATAAAGGGGATCCTATAATATGTGTCCTTTTGTGACTGGCTCCTTTCATAAGACTTAGCATATGTTTTTAAGGTTCATCCATATTTGTAGTGGGGTTTCCCAGGTGGTTCAGTGGGTAAAGAATCAGCCTGCCAATGCAAAAGACACAGGAGATGTGAATTGGATCTCTGGGTTGGGAAGATCCCCTGGAGGAGGGCATGGCAACCCACTCCAGGATTCTTGCCTGGAGAATCCCGTGGACAAAGAAGCCTGGAAGCTCAGTCCATAGAGTCACAGAGAGTGGGACAGGACTGATGTAATTGAATATGCATGCACACGTATTACAGCAGGAATTAGCACTTCACGTCTTTTTATGGCCAAATAACACCCCATTGTATGAATATATCACATTTCATCTATGCATTCAACAGTTGATGGGTACCAGGGTTGCTTTGACATTTTAGGAATCAGCAAACTAAAATGGACTGGAATGGGTGAATTTAACTCAGATGACCATTATATCTACTACTGTGGGCAAGAATCCATTAGAAGAAATGGAGTAGCCATCATAGTCAACAAAAGAGTCCAAAATGCAGTGAGTACTTGGATGCAATCTCAAAAATGACAAAATGATCTCTGTTCATTTCTAAGGCAAACCATTCAGTATCACAGTAATCCAAGTCTATGCTCTGACCAGTAATGCTGAAGAAGCTGAGTGATTCTATGAAGACCTGCAAGACCTTTTAAAACTATCACCCAAAAAAGATGTCGTTTTCATTTTAGGGGACTGGAATGCAACAGTAGGAAATTAAGAAACACCTGCAGTAACAGGCAAATTTGGCCTTGGAGTACAGAATGAAGCAGGGCAAAGGCTAACAGAGTTTTGCTAAGAGACGCACTAGTCATAGGAAACACCCTTTTCCAACAACATAAGAGGAGACTCTACACATGGACATCACCAGGTGGATACCGAAATAGATTCATTATATTCTTTGCAGCCAGAGATAGAGAAGCTCTATACAGTCAGCAAAAACAAGACTGGGAGCTGACTGTGGCTCTGATCATGAACTCCATATTGCCAAATTCAGACTTAATTTGAAGAAAGTAGGGAAAACCACTAGACCATTCAGGTATGACCTAAATCAAATCCCTTACAGTTATACAGTAGATGTGAGAAATAGATTCAAGGGACTAGATCTGATAGAGTGCCTGATGAACTATGGACAGAGGTTCATGACCTTGTACAGGAGACAGGGATCAAGACCATCCCCAAGAAAAAGAAATGCAAAAAGGCAAAATGACTGTCTTCGGAGGCCTTACAAATAACTGTGAAAAGAAAAGTGAAAAGCAAAAGAGAAAAGGAAAGATATACCCATTTGAATACAGATTCCAAAGAATAGCAAGGGGAGATAAGAAAACCTTCCTCAGTGATCAGTGTAAAGAAATAGAGGAAAACAACAGAATGGGAAAGACTAGAGATTTTTTTCAAGAAAATTAGAGATACCAGGGAAATATTTCACGCAAAGATGGGCTCGATAAAGGACAGAATTAGTATGGACCTAACATAAGCAGAAAATATTAAGAAGAGGTGGCAAGAATACACAGAAGAACTATACAAAAAAGATCTTCATGACCCAGATGATCACAATGGTGTGATCACTCACTTAGAGCCAGACATCTTGGAATGTGAAGTCAGGTGGCCAATAGGAAGCATCACTACAAACAAAGCTAGTGGAGGTGATGGAATTCCAGTGGAGCTATTCCAAATCCTGAAAGATGATGCTGTAAAAGTGCTGCACTCAATATGTCATCAAATTTGGAAAACTCAGCAGTGGCCACAGGACTGGAAAAGGTCCGTTTTCATTCCAATCCCAAAGAAAGGCAATGCCAAAGAATGCTCAAACTACCGCACAATTGCACTCATCTCACATTCTAGTAAAGTAATGCTCAAAATTCTCCAAGCCAGGCTAAAGCAATACATGAACTGTGAACTTCCAGATGTTCAAGCTGGATTTAGAAAAGGTAGAGAAACCAGAGATCAAATTGCCAACACCTGCTGGATCATCAGAAAAGCCAGAGAGTTCCAGAACAACATCAATTTCTGCTTTATTGACTATGCCAAAGCCTTTGACTGTGTGGATCATAACAAACTGTGGAAAATTCTTCAAGAGATGGGAATACCAGACCACCTGACCTGCCTCTTGAGAAATCTGTATGCATATCAGGAAGAACAGTTAGCACTGGACTTGGAGCAACAGACTGGTTCCAAATAGGAAAAAGAGTACATCAAGGCTGTATATTGTCACCCTGCTTATTTAATTTATATGCGGAGTACATCATGAGAAACTCTGGACTGGATGAAGCACAATCTCAAATCAAGATTGCTGGGAGAAATATCAATATCCTCAGATATGCAGATAATGTCACCCTTATGGCAGAAAGTGAAGAAGAACTAAAGAGCCTCTTGATGAAAGTGAAAGAGGAGAGTGAAAAAGTTGGCTTAAAGCTCAACATTCAGAAAACTGAGATTATGGCATCTGGTCCTATCACTTCATGGCAAATAGATGGAGAACAGTGGAAACAGTGGCAGACTATTTTTTTGGGCTCCAAAATCAGTGCAGATGGTGACTGCAGCCATGAAATTAAAAGACACTTACTCCTTGGAAAGAAAGTTACGAACAACCTAGACAGCATATCAAGAAGCAGAGACATTACTTTACCAACAAAGGTCCGTCTAGTCAAGGCTATGGTTTTTCCATTAGTCATGTATGGATGTGATAGTTGGACTATAAAGAAAGCTGAGCCCCGAAGAATTGATGCTTTTGAACTGTGGTGTTAGAGAACACTCTTAAGAGTCCCTTGGACTGCAAGGAGATCCAACCAGTCTATCCTGAAGGAGATCAACCCTGAGGTTTCTTTGGAAGGAATGATGCTAAAGCTGAAACTCCAGTACTTTGGCCACTTCATGCGAAGAGTTGACTCATTGGAAAAGACTCTGATGCTGGGAGGGATTGGGGGCAGGAGGAGAAGGGGACGACAGAGGATGAGATGGCTGGATGGCATCACTGACTCGATGGACGTGAGTCTGAGTGAACTCTGGGAGTTGGTGATAGACAGGGAGGCCTGGTGTGCTGCGATTCATGGGGTCACGACTGAGCGATTGAACTGAACTGAACTGATGTATGCTGTTGTGTCTCACAGGCCACATAACTGATCTTCCAACAGTATGTATTTGACTCTGTCACCACTTTGCTTAAAAACTTCCAGTAGCGTTCCATTGTTCCCAAAGTTAGGTTCAAAATCTATGTGCGTGTGTGTGTGTTAGTCACTCAGTCATATATGACTTTGCAATCCTACGGACTATAGTCCTCCAGGCTCCGCTGTCCATGGGTATTCTCCATGTTGATCCACAAAGCTTACATCTTCTGGGCTCCCTTTTTGTTCTTCTGTTTCAGCCAAGAGCTTCCTCCAACACACAGAATCTCCTTCCATGGTGGACCTGAAACTTCTGCCTCTCTCCCCTGACCTTTTCTTTCTCTAATCCCTCCTCCGGAAAGCCTCTGCAATGCTTCAGTCAAGGTTTGGTCAGCCTGCCACATGCTTTCAGGGGATCTTGTTCCTCCCCTCCTCAGTGGGTGCAACAGTTACACCTACAGGATGACCTGTGTGAATCTGGTCAATGCTTCTCTTTTCTGTTCCAGCAGAGTAGGGCTCTTGTTCTTGTTCACCAGTCAGCCCTGGCACCCGGCACGGTTGGTGCCCAGCATACTTAGGCACTCAGTAAATATTTGCCAAGTAAAGAATGGATAATGATGGCAGCCAGCAAGCCACTTGTCTGGACGCTTCCTTTTACCCTGGTGTCTTCTGCAGGTGATGGGGGGACCCAGGCAGCTGCTGAAACCAGGATAACTCCTTTTTCTCTCTCCAGCCCTTCTCACGCTGTCACACACCAGAGGCCTCTGCTTATGCTGAAATGGGTTTGGGTGAACTTCCCCCTCATCCTAAAATAACTGGAGACTCACTGGGTCCCAGTGAACCCCGGGGCCCTCTTTCAGGACAGAGTGACTCCCTATGGCATAAGCCATCAGTGGTAGCTATCCATTTGCAAGGGAAATGAGGAGGGATTCTTGGAGGCATGGGCTTCTCTGAGAGTAAGGAGCTGCATTTGGACAAGCTGTGTTCCCTTTTCTAAAGACGATTGCCTTTCTGTTGGTCTTGTTTGAAAACCTGCCCTGGAGGACATTCCAAGAAGAAATCGTCCACCTTGTAAGACTTGGTTGCTTTTTCAAAACAACCTGTTTTCCTTTCCCCCACAGATATGCACTTGTTTGGCCACTACCCAGCACACGACGACTTCTACCTCGTGGTGTGCAGCGCCTGTAACCAGGTCGTCAAGCCGCAGGTCTTCCAGTCCCACTGCGGTAAGTGGACTCCTGCACTGGCTGATGTCCAACATTCGAGAGGAGCCCTGCCCTGTGGTCTGGCCCTGGGTCTGTCTGAGCCCAAGGCCCTGGGTGAATCCCCTTGGGGTTCTGCCTCGGCTTCCAGGCCGACTGCCTTAGGGGTAGTCAGGGGTAGTCTTCCTGCCAAAATGTTCGGTGCTGTGGGGGCACTGGACAGAAAACGTCCCGTTGTTTAGGTAGATGGGTGGTGGTCTTTGCAGGCGACAAAGGAGAGGGACAGCAGTGGCTCAAGGAGCCACTCCTGCAGCCTCACAGCCAGACGTTCGGTTCTTCCGAGAGAGAAAGGGGCCAGGGCAGCCCACCGTGGGGACCACTGGGGTGCCAACCCCCAGGAAATACAAACAAAGCCACGAGTTCAGCTTCTCCTCTTCCAAGAATCCTACTTATTTAAAAAAAAGGAAAAAAACAGGCTTGTTTGGGAACTTGCTTTCCCTTTATCTTTACATCCTTGGTGTGAAACCCCTCAGCAGTTCCATAGCAAACGCTGGCCTCCTTCACTGCTGGTGTCTTGGGCACACCACAGCTAATGTCCACGCAGCTGCTCCCTTAAGAGCAGATAAAGAGTTACTGACCTGAGGATAGGAAGTGACTTAACCTGAGTAGAGGTTTCCTTCTCTTCAAATGGGATGTTGTTGGACCAGCCGATTTCCAAAGCTGTAATGTGCTCTAAGTTCCAGAACAGTAGTTCCCAATCTTTTGGTTTAAAGTCTCCTCTCTTTTGTTGAACATAAAATCCGAATGCCCTTCTTTAGTGTTGAATTTCAAAGTGCATTAAACATTGTACCTAAAAAAAGTCAAAGCAATTATAATATCAAATACACTTTGGCAAATTACATATTTCTCCTTTCTCACACTCAGGATTTCTTCTTTTCCCCTAGCCCTTCAGTTATCACCATTCTGTAATAAATAGGTATAAAATAAAAGGAGATGAGCTTGTCTAATCTCACCAGTAAAGGTATTTGGGACTATTGAATAGTTATATATATCATAATATCAGTTACAAATATGTATATATGTATATGACATTTACATAGTGGTGTGTTTCTGTATATAACCTGCGTCTGTGTGTGTACTGTAGTTGTGTTTCGTGTTTATAATATGTAGAAAGAAAAATCCAGGCTTCTGAGACTTTTTGACCTGCATGGGCACAGAGGCTCCTAGCAAGTGCCTTACAAACAGCTCCATTGAGAGGCCAGGTCTTCTGCTCCTCCTGGCAGCCACCTCTGTGACTTGGGGCTACTTGCTAAACGTCTCAGGGTTTGGTTTCCTCATCTCTTCCACGAGTGGTGACTTCCGTGGGCGCTTCCTGCTCTAACGTTTTCATTTCTGGCAGATAGAGCATGAAAGGAGCAAGTTGTGTGCTGGGCACTCGCTGACCTTCTTGCTAGATGCCCTGTAGCAAATGACCCTCCCTTCCGCTGGGAGGAGAGAAAAGGGCAAACCTCATCCAGGCAGATTGTCCGAGGCATGGTGCTGATTCTACCAGCTGAGGTGACAAGTAGGGGAGTCAGTAGCGGAGCAGTGGCAAGAGGATCCCACACAGCTGGCAGGTCAGGGAGCAACCACGGGAGCTCTGTGGTCCCTGCTCCTGATTGTCTCAAGAAGATTCAGGAAGGGGTCATCATTCATTCATTCCTAGGATGTGCTGCTGTTCTGGGTGCTGGGGTACAGCAGTGAACGAGATGAGGAAAAATCCCATANGAGAAAAGGAAAGATATACCCATTTGAATACAGATTCCAAAGAATAGCAAGGGGAGATAAGAAAACCTTCCTCAGTGATCAGTGTAAAGAAATAGAGGAAAACAACAGAATGGGAAAGACTAGAGATTTTTTTCAAGAAAATTAGAGATACCAGGGAAATATTTCACGCAAAGATGGGCTCGATAAAGGACAGAATTAGTATGGACCTAACATAAGCAGAAAATATTAAGAAGAGGTGGCAAGAATACACAGAAGAACTATACAAAAAAGATCTTCATGACCCAGATGATCACAATGGTGTGATCACTCACTTAGAGCCAGACATCTTGGAATGTGAAGTCAGGTGGCCAATAGGAAGCATCACTACAAACAAAGCTAGTGGAGGTGATGGAATTCCAGTGGAGCTATTCCAAATCCTGAAAGATGATGCTGTAAAAGTGCTGCACTCAATATGTCATCAAATTTGGAAGACTCAGCAGTGGCCACAGGACTGGAAAAGGTCCGTTTTCATTCCAATCCCAAAGAAAGGCAATGCCAAAGAATGCTCAAACTACCGCACAATTGCACTCATCTCACATTCTAGTAAAGTAATGCTCAAAATTCTCCAAGCCAGGCTAAAGCAATACATGAACTGTGAACTTCCAGATGTTCAAGCTGGATTTAGAAAAGGTAGAGAAACCAGAGATCAAATTGCCAACACCTGCTGGATCATCAGAAAAGCCAGAGAGTTCCAGAACAACATCAATTTCTGCTTTATTGACTATGCCAAAGCCTTTGACTGTGTGGATCATAACAAACTGTGGAAAATTCTTCAAGAGATGGGAATACCAGACCACCTGACCTGCCTCTTGAGAAATCTGTATGCATATCAGGAAGAACAGTTAGCACTGGACTTGGAGCAACAGACTGGTTCCAAATAGGAAAAAGAGTACATCAAGGCTGTATATTGTCACCCTGCTTATTTAATTTATATGCGGAGTACATCATGAGAAACTCTGGACTGGATGAAGCACAATCTCAAATCAAGATTGCTGGGAGAAATATCAATATCCTCAGATATGCAGATAATGTCACCCTTATGGCAGAAAGTGAAGAAGAACTAAAGAGCCTCTTGATGAAAGTGAAAGAGGAGAGTGAAAAAGTTGGCTTAAAGCTCAACATTCAGAAAACTGAGATTATGGCATCTGGTCCTATCACTTCATGGCAAATAGATGGAGAACAGTGGAAACAGTGGCAGACTATTTTTTTGGGCTCCAAAATCAGTGCAGATGGTGACTGCAGCCATGAAATTAAAAGACACTTACTCCTTGGAAAGAAAGTTACGAACAACCTAGACAGCATATCAAGAAGCAGAGACATTACTTTACCAACAAAGGTCCGTCTAGTCAAGGCTATGGTTTTTCCATTAGTCATGTATGGATGTGATAGTTGGACTATAAAGAAAGCTGAGCCCCGAAGAATTGATGCTTTTGAACTGTGGTGTTAGAGAACACTCTTAAGAGTCCCTTGGACTGCAAGGAGATCCAACCAGTCTATCCTGAAGGAGATCAACCCTGAGGTTTCTTTGGAAGGAATGATGCTAAAGCTGAAACTCCAGTACTTTGGCCACTTCATGCGAAGAGTTGACTCATTGGAAAAGACTCTGATGCTGGGAGGGATTGGGGGCAGGAGGAGAAGGGGACGACAGAGGATGAGATGGCTGGATGGCATCACTGACTCGATGGACGTGAGTCTGAGTGAACTCTGGGAGTTGGTGATAGACAGGGAGGCCTGGTGTGCTGCGATTCATGGGGTCACGACTGAGCGATTGAACTGAACTGAACTGATGTATGCTGTTGTGTCTCACAGGCCACATAACTGATCTTCCAACAGTATGTATTTGACTCTGTCACCACTTTGCTTAAAAACTTCCAGTAGCGTTCCATTGTTCCCAAAGTTAGGTTCAAAATCTATGTGCGTGTGTGTGTGTTAGTCACTCAGTCATATATGACTTTGCAATCCTACGGACTATAGTCCTCCAGGCTCCGCTGTCCATGGGTATTCTCCATGTTGATCCACAAAGCTTACATCTTCTGGGCTCCCTTTTTGTTCTTCTGTTTCAGCCAAGAGCTTCCTCCAACACACAGAATCTCCTTCCATGGTGGACCTGAAACTTCTGCCTCTCTCCCCTGACCTTTTCTTTCTCTAATCCCTCCTCCGGAAAGCCTCTGCAATGCTTCAGTCAAGGTTTGGTCAGCCTGCCACATGCTTTCAGGGGATCTTGTTCCTCCCCTCCTCAGTGGGTGCAACAGTTACACCTACAGGATGACCTGTGTGAATCTGGTCAATGCTTCTCTTTTCTGTTCCAGCAGAGTAGGGCTCTTGTTCTTGTTCACCAGTCAGCCCTGGCACCCGGCACGGTTGGTGCCCAGCATACTTAGGCACTCAGTAAATATTTGCCAAGTAAAGAATGGATAATGATGGCAGCCAGCAAGCCACTTGTCTGGACGCTTCCTTTTACCCTGGTGTCTTCTGCAGGTGATGGGGGGACCCAGGCAGCTGCTGAAACCAGGATAACTCCTTTTTCTCTCTCCAGCCCTTCTCACGCTGTCACACACCAGAGGCCTCTGCTTATGCTGAAATGGGTTTGGGTGAACTTCCCCCTCATCCTAAAATAACTGGAGACTCACTGGGTCCCAGTGAACCCCGGGGCCCTCTTTCAGGACAGAGTGACTCCCTATGGCATAAGCCATCAGTGGTAGCTATCCATTTGCAAGGGAAATGAGGAGGGATTCTTGGAGGCATGGGCTTCTCTGAGAGTAAGGAGCTGCATTTGGACAAGCTGTGTTCCCTTTTCTAAAGACGATTGCCTTTCTGTTGGTCTTGTTTGAAAACCTGCCCTGGAGGACATTCCAAGAAGAAATCGTCCACCTTGTAAGACTTGGTTGCTTTTTCAAAACAACCTGTTTTCCTTTCCCCCACAGATATGCACTTGTTTGGCCACTACCCAGCACACGACGACTTCTACCTCGTGGTGTGCAGCGCCTGTAACCAGGTCGTCAAGCCGCAGGTCTTCCAGTCCCACTGCGGTAAGTGGACTCCTGCACTGGCTGATGTCCAACATTCGAGAGGAGCCCTGCCCTGTGGTCTGGCCCTGGGTCTGTCTGAGCCCAAGGCCCTGGGTGAATCCCCTTGGGGTTCTGCCTCGGCTTCCAGGCCGACTGCCTTAGGGGTAGTCAGGGGTAGTCTTCCTGCCAAAATGTTCGGTGCTGTGGGGGCACTGGACAGAAAACGTCCCGTTGTTTAGGTAGATGGGTGGTGGTCTTTGCAGGCGACAAAGGAGAGGGACAGCAGTGGCTCAAGGAGCCACTCCTGCAGCCTCACAGCCAGACGTTCGGTTCTTCCGAGAGAGAAAGGGGCCAGGGCAGCCCACCGTGGGGACCACTGGGGTGCCAACCCCCAGGAAATACAAACAAAGCCACGAGTTCAGCTTCTCCTCTTCCAAGAATCCTACTTATTTAAAAAAAAGGAAAAAAACAGGCTTGTTTGGGAACTTGCTTTCCCTTTATCTTTACATCCTTGGTGTGAAACCCCTCAGCAGTTCCATAGCAAACGCTGGCCTCCTTCACTGCTGGTGTCTTGGGCACACCACAGCTAATGTCCACGCAGCTGCTCCCTTAAGAGCAGATAAAGAGTTACTGACCTGAGGATAGGAAGTGACTTAACCTGAGTAGAGGTTTCCTTCTCTTCAAATGGGATGTTGTTGGACCAGCCGATTTCCAAAGCTGTAATGTGCTCTAAGTTCCAGAACAGTAGTTCCCAATCTTTTGGTTTAAAGTCTCCTCTCTTTTGTTGAACATAAAATCCGAATGCCCTTCTTTAGTGTTGAATTTCAAAGTGCATTAAACATTGTACCTAAAAAAAGTCAAAGCAATTATAATATCAAATACACTTTGGCAAATTACATATTTCTCCTTTCTCACACTCAGGATTTCTTCTTTTCCCCTAGCCCTTCAGTTATCACCATTCTGTAATAAATAGGTATAAAATAAAAGGAGATGAGCTTGTCTAATCTCACCAGTAAAGGTATTTGGGACTATTGAATAGTTATATATATCATAATATCAGTTACAAATATGTATATATGTATATGACATTTACATAGTGGTGTGTTTCTGTATATAACCTGCGTCTGTGTGTGTACTGTAGTTGTGTTTCGTGTTTATAATATGTAGAAAGAAAAATCCAGGCTTCTGAGACTTTTTGACCTGCATGGGCACAGAGGCTCCTAGCAAGTGCCTTACAAACAGCTCCATTGAGAGGCCAGGTCTTCTGCTCCTCCTGGCAGCCACCTCTGTGACTTGGGGCTACTTGCTAAACGTCTCAGGGTTTGGTTTCCTCATCTCTTCCACGAGTGGTGACTTCCGTGGGCGCTTCCTGCTCTAACGTTTTCATTTCTGGCAGATAGAGCATGAAAGGAGCAAGTTGTGTGCTGGGCACTCGCTGACCTTCTTGCTAGATGCCCTGTAGCAAATGACCCTCCCTTCCGCTGGGAGGAGAGAAAAGGGCAAACCTCATCCAGGCAGATTGTCCGAGGCATGGTGCTGATTCTACCAGCTGAGGTGACAAGTAGGGGAGTCAGTAGCGGAGCAGTGGCAAGAGGATCCCACACAGCTGGCAGGTCAGGGAGCAACCACGGGAGCTCTGTGGTCCCTGCTCCTGATTGTCTCAAGAAGATTCAGGAAGGGGTCATCATTCATTCATTCCTAGGATGTGCTGCTGTTCTGGGTGCTGGGGTACAGCAGTGAACGAGATGAGGAAAAATCCCATAAGTCGTCAAAACCTTCTCTGGCAACTTAATTCACTGGCAGGGTTTCTGATGGAAAGAACCTAAATGGGACCTGGGACCCCCACTGTGCCCTGCAGAATTCCTCCCAAGCCAAGACCCCACATAGCCAGTGAAGGAGACCTCTAGGGCAAGGGCTTGGCTCCCTTGACACATGCTTCCCTCTATCCTGGGCCTTTTGATTCAAGAGCAAGTCAAGCTTAGGGGCACAGCCGAGGGTTTTGTAGCCATCTGCTCTGAGCAATGGCAGTAAATTAGTTTGGGGGTTTGGGGTTACAGATCTCATCACCTGAAACCCAGTCTTCTTGGGCTTCTTGCTGAAGCAGCTGACAAGCAGTGGTAGGACACGACCACAGCTCAGCAAATGGAGGCCCTTAAGCCTCCCTCGTCTGTCAGGTACGTATCCCACAGGTTCTCACCTGCATTTATCAAGGGCAGGAGAATGCAAGGCAGAGCTCAGAACCAGGGCAACACTTAAGGGGCAAGGAAGATTTCTTAGCTGCCCTAAGAGTTCCTCCTATGGTATCACAGTATTTCTTTTCTTGCTCTTTTACCTCTTATGACTAGCCTTGCTGTAATCAACAAGTTAATGAGAATGGCTTTGCACGAGGTAGCAGGGACTGTAATAGATGCGTTCCTTATCTTTGAACATGTAATCCTCTCAACGCCCCCACTAAGTAGGTACCAATATGACTTCCAGTTTGAACTTGAGGAAGCAAAGGCTTAGGATTGCTTTGCCCAGGGTCTCAAAACTAAGCAGGTGTACAGCCTGATTTTGAATGCAGGCAGCATAGCTCCTAAGTGAGGGAAGTGTGTGTTTCCCTGGCTTGCATAGCCATTGTCCCTCACTTCCTCCCGATGTGGCTCCCAGGCCCCTCTTGTCCTAGCCCAAACTCCAAGGCCTAACCCCACTTGCCTGCCAGGGAGCACATCATAATACCTGGCTTCAGATTCGATCATGTTACCTGCAGAGTTTTCTCTCAATGGAATCTTGTCTGTAGAACCCCAGTATGAATACAGAGCCAGGGGGGTTGAAATTGGGGTAAGGGCTCAAGTGCCACTTTCCTGGCCTACTAAGCCACCAGGGTTCCTCAGAGCAGCATCTGAAGTTTGTTATAATAGAGAGAGTGTGGGCTTTGGAGGCAGACAGAGCATTTCACACGACTCCCCTGTTAACTACATGACCTCAGGCCGGTGGCCTCCAC
The DNA here is from genome assembly GCA_006410615.1 of Neotragus moschatus. Classification (NCBI taxonomy): domain Eukaryota; kingdom Metazoa; phylum Chordata; class Mammalia; order Artiodactyla; family Bovidae; genus Neotragus; species Neotragus moschatus. The sequence continues at coordinate 2,816,108 of SJYA01000735.1, forward strand.
CTGGTCTATAAAATGAGTGCTCTGCCTGCCGCAGGGGGGTTGGTACGAAAGGACTGGTGAGAGGCGCTTTCCTGCGGGACACCCAGAGCGTGGGTTCATTTCTCTTCTCCCTGTGGCCCCTCCGTGTGGCCTCCAGCTGGACATGGCTTGTCCCTCTTGAACATCTCCCCGGCTCCTGCCTTGCACTTCAGTTACCTGTGGGCTTTCTCAGCTATATCCACTAGCTTCGAGGATCCTTTCAGGACCAGGGGTGTATTAATAATACCTTTTCAGCTCTGTATTCCCAGTACCCAGAAATGAATTCATCATCACTGGCCCTGGCCCTGGGAAGCAGAGTTGAGGTGCAGTGGAAGCGGCACAGCCCAGGGGCCAGGTCCCAGTTTGGCCTTACCCAGCCCTAAGACCCCGGACTCTTCACCTTTTTAAGTGACAGGAGACTGGGCTATGTGTTCTCTTGGAAACTTGCTCATTCTCAGCGCCTGGGATTTGGTGCCTCATTTTAAAGATCACACCATACTCAGAGAGATGGGTGCATGGCAGCCTTCAAGATTTCAGTGGCCTTGTTAAGTTAAATGGAAGAAGTGTATGTGTGTGTGTGTGTGTGTGTGTGTGTGTGTGTGTGTGTGTATTTAGGCAGTTGGTTCTGAGGACTTTGGAGGTTGATGATAATGTGAAACAGTGAAAGCAATTATGGAAAAAAATCATAAATTTTGGAGTCAAACAGACCTGGGTTCCTAGCTGTGAGACCTCAAGCTAATTACATGACCTTTCTGGGCCTCATTTTCCTCTGAAATGAGGGGATAGTTCCTGCCTTGCAGAGTTACTGTGAAGAACAGAGATAAAGTAGTTTCCTGGCACATCATAAGGAAATAAAGAAAGGGTAGCTATTATTGTCAATAAAGTGTGGCTATTTTTTATTACGTTGAATGTTTCTTATGAAAAATGGGAAAACCAATTCAGTCAAGTGCTTCCTGCCTTCGTTTCTCACCCTGTCTCGGGGGATGTGTGCATGGAGGTCAGCCTGCGGACTCTGGCCTGTGATTCATCTTCGGCTTCCCACACTCGTGGAGGCAAGACTTGTTGGCCTAAAGATGATTACATTGCCAGGAGTCCTGAGGATCCACCTTTACGAATATGGTTTACATTCACATTGGGCTCCAGTGTCTGCTCCTTTGGAAACACCATGAAGCTCCCAGTATCTCTCTGGGGTCCCTGCCCAGGTCGAGCCAGCCTTGGCCACCTCCCCGCCACCGACTCCCAGGACTGGCTGCTTTCCTGTTACTCCTGACTTTGTGCCCCAAGCTGTGTCCTAGATGTAAAAAGCAGGCATGTGCCCATTGCTCAGGAGAACCTCTGCCTGGCCTGGGGTTGGGGGGCTCTCCAGGCCACTGGGGCTGTGCCAGTGGCTGTGCCCACTCCACCTGTGTGGGCCCCTTAGGTCTGTTGCCTCTATATAGCAGCCCTTTAGATGCTTTTTAAGCCTCTGCCCAGGAGATTACGATTTTGAGGGACTGGTTTTTTTCTAAAGTTTCTTAGTTGAGTTGGTGATGTTATTTAGGCATTAAGATAGAAAAGAAGGAAACAGAAAAAGCCTCTCCTTAGTGAACTGATCCCACTCAGCCAACATCCTTACCCTTCATAGCTGTCCAGGCCAAGTTGTGACTTGATGCACTGACATGATGTGGGAGCTGCGTGGTTGGGAATTGCCTCTCTGGGATGAGTCTTCTCAGGTTCAAGTTCCAGCTCTACCACTTGTTAGCTGTGTGACCTTCGGCAGGTTACTTTGCCTCTCTGTGCTTTAGTCTCCTATTCTTAAAATGGGATTGTAGTTTTTCTTCTAAGATCGTTTTGATGATTAAAGGAGTTCACATGTGGAAAGTACTTTTAGCACAGTGGTGGAACAAAGTTTGCTTTTTAAAAAAAAGTTATGCTTTCATTAACCAAGTGATAAGCTACAGAGATTTATAATGAAGTCTTGTCCAAAGGATATTCATTTATGATTACTGTGCAGTGTGAGGGTGACCTTGGTGACTTTCTCTGCATCGGTACTATGGGTTCCAACCTCAGTGCGGAGAGAGTGCCATTTCTTCTGAAGAGTGTGTATGTGTGTGTGTGTGTGTGTGTGTGTGTGTGTATGGGGTCCGATTTGTGTGCATGAGCCTATATATAAGCTCAAAACTAGAAGGTTCAAGGTACCTACAATGAAAAAATAGTTTTATTACATTTAGAAGTTACATATGTTTAATCAGTTTGAAATATTGTAAGTAAAGGGAAAAATAAGTAGATTCTAGCTGTGGTTTTGTAATTGGGTTGGACATTTATGAAGCTGTATGATTTGCCTAAATGAAAGGAGTATGATTTTTTCTGTCCTTATCTCCTAATATATTTACATAATAAACTACCATAAAGAATAGTTTCTCAACAGCAGCACAGTTAACATTTGGGGCTAGAAAATTCTGTTATGGGGCATCCTCTGTATTGTAGGATATTGAACAACTTCCCTAGCTTTTATCCACTAGATGCCAGTAGCTGCCCCCACCCCCAGTCATGACAGTAAAAACAGTGTCCACTAGGGGACAGAAGTGACCCCCAGGTGAAAGCCACTGCTGTGGATTATGACATCTCCATTTGTCGTGTAGTATTCTGTGCTTTCCTGTACTCAGGTTTTCCTCCCCATTCAAATACATGTGTCTGCATGGGCACACTAAGCCCTGAGATCAGTTCTCTGGAACCACACAGTAGCATGTGGAAAGTTTACTAATTCAGGCTCCAGTGAGCTGATCATCAGGATAATTTCCCCATCATGGTCATACTCAAAGCATAAAACAAGATAGATTGCTGAAGTCCATGAAATTGCAGCCCTTTCCACCTCAAAACCAAAAAAACGGGGGAAAAGTAGCAAAAGAAATAACACATTCGTATACAAAGATCCTTCAGAATTTTCAGCCACTTTTGGTGCTGACTCTCCAAGCAGAGAACCATAGGGCCCTACACCCCAACAATCAAACAGATATTCCTTGGGTGTCACTGCTACTTAAATATATATTAGAACCAAAGAACCTAGATGTCACTCAAAAGATGATAGGATTAGTGTTTTCCCTTCTTAGAGAGGGCCTTTTGGTCCCTTTTCTGATTGTATTTTTGAATGCCCTTCAAGTAGCTGTTTTGCATGTTGATAGTGATGCAGTAGAATTTAATGAACTGTGAGCTAAAGCAGAGGGGCTGAGCCACAAAATAAATGAGTGGCAGCAACTGTCTCCTGGAAGCTGGCACCTCCATCCCTTGCGTGCACTTGCAGATGCTGCTGCTGGGTGGGGACCAAGAGCAGCAGAGCCCAGCAGTGCCACACATGGAAGCCTCATTAATGAGGTTTCAGGGTTTCCTGCAATTGTTCTCTTTATTTCGTCTATCTCCGGGTGACCTCGAGTTGAGGAGGAAACAAACCATTTGTGCTTTTGAGCCCTAGACAAAGGGAGTCCCTCCCAAGGTCAGTGCCCCTGGGCTTCCAGGGTACCATCACTGACTCATTATCCTGCCTGAACTTCCTTTCCAAAGGTGTAGATTGCCACAGAGCAGGACTGAAGTTTTTGGTCAGTTAAGTGGGATTTGTTTGTTGAGATTAAATTTCTATTGTTATTGTGAGTTGTTTTTTATGAACTAGATTATTTACACCAGAGACAAATAAAATAATTAAGGGAAATTGGTCAGATTGAACATATTCTTTGTCAAGTCCGGCAGTATTAACTAATAAGACTTGGCAAGATCAGGTGAATCTGTGCAAACTTGATTTCTAAAATTAACTCCTGGCTTGATGTATCTTTGGGGTTCCTTACAGTCAGAAACAATGTCTGTGGTTGTTTCTTCTTATTTCATCTTTCCATACTCCCTGGTAAAGTGTAACCATAGGACAGATACTAAGGAAATTCCTACAGTTGATTTTAAGAAGATCCCAAAGCAAAACTAATCATGGACTCACAAATGGTGATACCTTATATCAAGAATTACAACTGAAAAAAATCTACAACAAAGCAGCGCCACATTTTGCACCCCTTCAAATGTTTATATTTTTGAACTTGCTGCTGCTCAAATTAGAATTAAAAGTGTATCTAGAATATAGCAGATTGACCTGGTCCCAAACCCTAGCTTTTCTTCTTATCTGTTAATGGAAGACGAAAAGTACCAATAACAATTATTGAGCACTTATATATGCTAAGATTTTTTAAAATTTAATCCTACTGCCACTAAGGTGCTCTAGTCTCATCATTCCTGTCTCACACCCAAGGACAGGGAGACTCAGAGGATTTAATAAATTTCCTCAAGATCTTGCTGATGTAAGTGGCAGAACTAGGATTCCAGCCTATGTCTGACTCTTGATGACTTTACTCGTTTAATGTTTTGGATCTCAAACTCCCTGCCATAGCATAAGTGAACTTCCATACGGGAAGGTTGTTTTGGTCCCCTATAGGATACTGGAGCCTAAATGCAGGTGCTTGGGGGCACCTGAGTTCCCTATCTCTCATTTTTCTAACTTACACTTCTGATCGTCTGCTTGTTGGTATAGGTGAAAAACTTGGGCACAATTTTGAGGGAAATCAGAATGGAAGAATAAACTGATTACAGTCCATGTGTTGAGAGTCATGGCATTTGGATAGACCTTTAAATATCAAAAAGTAAAAAAAAAAAAAAAATCAAGAAGTAAAAAGAAGCAAGCTTGTGGAGAGGTGGAATGGGTACCACCATCAGTTCTGCCTGTAGTTTCTTGTTCATCCCCAACAAATGAGCAGATCCATGAGATCCCCACCCCTACCACCAAAACAGTAGATAATTTCCTCTAAATTCAATGGAATTCCCTTTTCTTGCATGTTTCTATGAATCAGGTAAATTTTACAAGTGGACAAATAGCAGATGTAATGATTCAGCTCAAATTTAGAGATAGATTAAGAGGATCTTCATAGTTTTAGCATTATTGAATTCATTTTTACTTTAAAGAAAAACCCCCTCTTCTTATATCTCATTCAAGCCTATTTCTTGAAGGCTGAATCTTTTGGGTTACCTTCTTCAGAGTCACATAGCTTTGATTCATTCATTTATTTGAAAAATATTTATTGAGCACCTACTTATATGCCAGGCATTGTTCTAGTGCTGCAGACAAATAGTGGTGAACAAGACTAGAGTGTGACCTTCTTGAAGCCTGCGTTCTGATCGTTTAAATAACGTAGATGAAAATGAGATCAAGCCATAGGAGGAGCACATCAGGTGAGGTGTTTTGAGGGCTTCAGAGAGGTGGGTGGGAGCAGTATTGCAGAGCCCTGTAGGGCAGAGCCCAGAGTTCGGGCTTCATTCTGGGTGTGGTGAGAAGACACGGGAGGACCCTGCATGGGGGAAAGACATAGTCTGACTTCTGTTTTCAGGTCACTCTGGCTGCTTGGAGTCTGGGAGACCTTGAAGGGACTGAGGCATAGCTGCACAGGTGGATAGTGAAGGGTAAATGTGAGATCTATTTTGGAAATGTAGCTGACAGCATCTGCTGATGGATTACATTGTAAAAGGGAAGGTCAACATTTAGAGTTAGTTAGAAGGGGAATGGCCAGTGACCTATAGGAAAAGCAACAGAGGATGACAGCATGGGAGCCAAGAGCAGAAAGTGTTTGTAGAGCCAATCAAATGCCAAGTGGTTGAGCGAGAAGAGAAAAGGTCACTAGATTTCCACTAAGGATGCTGTTGACCTTGACAGTAGCCATTTCAATATCTTGGGATTTCATTTTTCTAAGTATAGGTGATTTTATTTTTATATCACTGATAAACCTCTTTTTAAGCTAGTGACATCCCAACTGTTTTTCCACACTTCTGCTGAGTTCAGCTACTACCCAACTAAATTGTCAGCTGGTCCCCGTGCCCTTTGCATCCCACCAGTCACTGTGCCACAGTCACCTGTGAGCTCTAGGTACTCAGCTCCTGAGGGCTGAGACTGTATCTTCTGCATCCTTGCATCCCAGCCCGGAGACGTGTCCTGACTTAGTGCACAGACAGCAAGAAGGAAGGACTCCTCTAATCCCAACTCAAGTGCTCTTGGCACTCCCCACTTCACCAGCATTAGCATACATGACAGCTACTGCAAATGCCTGTTTACTTATCCACCCCCATTGCACGCAGACACAGGCACAGACTAGGAGTTTTGAGGAGCCCTTTTGTAGTGCTCACCATTGTGTTCCCAAAGTTAACACGATGAATGCTGGATCTACAGTTGGTGGTCAAAACACTTTTTAAAAAATGCATCTTGGAAGGAAGAAGGGAAAAAGCAAGCCTGGAAGGAAAATTTACTTCCAAGTTGGGAATAAGCCAAATTCCACAGGTAAGCGAACACATTCGTTTAGAAGATGTTGCTCCTTGAAAGAGAAGTACTGTCTCTGTTCAGATGCAGCTGATGCAGGGGAACCATCCTGCCTCACTTTGCTCTGGAGAGGCTGCTGCTTTGATCCCTGACCACAGCTGAATTCTGGAAGGCTGTCACTGTAACATGACCCCGGGCTTCTGACTCATCTCTGGCTTGTCCTCACTGTTATATGGGCTGCTCCATTCCATTCCTCAGAGCTGTATCAACCGAGGAAAATTAGGGGAACGGCCATCGCTTTATTTAAACCCAAGTAAAGAATGTTGCCGGCGCTGATTCCGAAGGTCATTTTGGAATTGCCCCCATCTGGGGCAGAGCAGGGCAGCAGTGTTTCCTCACTGGAGTAGTCCATCCGTTCACTGAGAGCTGGGGCTTGGGCGCACACACACGCCTGGGAAAGACTGTGTGCCAGATTCCTCTCTGGAGGTTCTCAGTGCCTGTTAGCCCGTCAAAGCACTCAGAGGTCTTGCAATAAAAACAAAAATGCATTCCTTTTGCTTTGGAGTCCCATCAGTCTTAATTTATCTGAATTCACCGATACGTACTGAGTGACAATAATAATAACAATAATGAACGTTTTTGTTAGTAATGTGGTCCCAGATACAAGCCCACTCCTTCATCCATGCCCCAAGCAGAAAAGCAAACGTCTTTCCCAATCCTGGAGGAGAAATTGGCCGTGGAAAGTCTCCCATCCTGAGACTGTGTCTACTGTACTTTATGAGTGGAAGGGTTTTCAAAGGTGGTTTTGACTCTCCTCCCTTTTCACCTCTCTTCCTGATGCTTGAACCCAGTTCCCATCCAAGCCGCCGCTCCACCATCAGTGGTCCTTTTGGAAGCTCATCAGGAGTATTCGCTCAAGGAGCTGATTCTGAGTGCTTTGCCTGGGGTCACTGTGAGGTCCCACCCAAAGTGTCACACATAGGCGTGCCTTGGGGATGCTGGGGCCGGGTGGAGGGTGTCTCTAAAGAAGGTTCCAAGCTCTATTGTCTCTGAGGTCAGAGTGCTTCTTCCCATGTCTTGTGTATATTTACTATGGCAGGTTTTCTTCTCTTCTGGAAAAGGTGCTATTAAGTTGATGTGGCCTCTTACAACCGATGGCACCCTGGAATCAAGGAAATACTGTAGTGAAGAGTCTGCCCAGGACTGCTCTTTCACGGGACCAGGCACTTCTGGAAAACAAGTGCACTTTGGGGAATGCTGCATAGAAGACACATGGGAAATAAATACATCCGGGAGAAAATGTAAATTGAAGGGAGTAAATGATGAAAGATTAAGTAAACAGTTCACTGTGATGAATCTTACTTCACATGGAATGAATAATCGTGTTTGGGTTTTTTTTCCCCCCAGAGAAAGTAACTCTAGTCTTTATTTTAGAAAACTGGAACTACCGATTTCTGTCTAAGGTTTGCTTCCTAAATAGCCCTGTTATTTGTTTGTTTATTAGCGTCATAGATGTTTACTTTGCTCTCACAGGAATTATCTCTTCCAAGTCCTGTGGCCTCTTTCTAAGATGAACGTGGCTTCCCTCGTGTGGTGGCNCTACCGATTTCTGTCTAAGGTTTGCTTCCTAAATAGCCCTGTTATTTGTTTGTTTATTAGCGTCATAGATGTTTACTTTGCTCTCACAGGAATTATCTCTTCCAAGTCCTGTGGCCTCTTTCTAAGATGAACGTGGCTTCCCTCGTGTGGTGGCTGTGATTTCCTGCTTGTCTCGCTAGGTGGCTGTCCCCACCCCGTATGTCGTCCTCTCAAATGTGCCTGCCTCCCCCAGGAGCCCTGCTGCGCCATCCCCAAGTAGTGAGAGTGCCTTGACGCTAGCTAACTCAAGGACCCGCCTGTCAACTCAGGCATTGTCTGATGGTGGCACTCTCTCTAGGTGCTTGTGATTCAAGTTATTGGTGCATTAAAAGAGGCAGGACCTGGACAGCAGCTTGGAAAACTCTTGTGCCACTTTTCCAGCTTCCCTTGCCATACTCTTACCACTGTGACACTCAGCCTAGGTGTGGGGAGCCTCCGCCCTGACAGCGAGCCTTTGCCTCAGGTCCTCTGTAAAGTGAGGCGGTGTTGGTGATATTTGAGAGGGGCTGGGAGACCAGTGAGGAGGCCCAGGACAGGAGGGGGAGTTCCCCTGAGAGCTGCCCCACTCTGACTGGCCATATTTGTGAGCCAGGAAACCACTGAGCTATTTTGATCATCACAGGTGCCCCTAACACAGGCAGAAGAGCCACGGTCCTCTCTTTTATTTTCTTATTGTTCCAACTCCCCGACCCCCACCGGCCCACAGAACTTGCAGACCTGTGGTCAGTATGACTTGACCAGTAGCACCCTGTCCCACGTTCTGTTCTTTTCAGGTTGTTTGGTATTTTTCTTTCTAATATTTCTTTCATCATTCAGCCAGTGCTGGCATTGGGTTGAACTGGCCACACAGTCCAGAGGAAGTGGTTGTTTTGCGGTTGGTTTCAGTGGACTTCTCAGGGGGCCCACTTTCTATCCCAGGGGCACAGAGACCTATCTGTTTAGTGTGTGTCTCCCATGCAGCATTCCCCGATCATGTCTCAGAAGTTTCTGGCAGACAGAAGGTCCCCAGTCCACTGTTAACTAGGAATCTACTCAGTTCCAGGACCCTCTTGATTGTAAGATGCCACATCGATGGAACAGCACCTTTCCCCAGGTGACTGGAGCCCTTTTAGGACAGTCTTTGCATCCAGCCAGTAGCAGCTAACTGGGCTAGTCTCCTGGGCTAGCCCTAGGAGATGGGCATAGTGTGGTGGAACAGGGCACAGTGTGGGGAACGAGCCAACAGCAGCTTCTGGGGCTGTATGACTAGGTCATAATTAACCCAGGCACATCCCTTCTTTTCTTCCTGGAGTCAGGTACTTTACCTTCCCTTTGGTTTAGAATTTAGTTCAAAGTACAAAATAATGAAGCTATAATGGCTTGGGGAGTTTCCTGTTTCTGGTGATACCCCTGACAAATCTCATATAAATTAACCTGGTCCCAAATCAACTAGGCCACATGTAAAAAAAAATCACACCATTGCCAAGTAGTAATTGAGGAGTGTGGTTTTAGTTTCCAAATGTAAAGTTTGGTCAGGGGGCCTTACTATTTTTATTTTTGACTTCTAGTTTAATTTGTGATAACCAGGGAAAGTTATGTTATGTTTATAAGGGTAAGGCAGGGTAAAGCATAACATAAGTTTAACTTATGTTAAACTTATTTTTAAAAGTAAGCTTTATAACTTAGGATACCTCCTTTGTGATTACACTGGCATTTTTTTTTAATGTTATACGTGATTGGAAAATTTGTGTAATCTCACTTTTATGTGCAGGGTTCCATATATTCATTGTTTATTTTGTTATTCAAATCTTGTATATCCTTTGCATTTTGTCTGCTTGGTCTGAAATTTCTGGGAAGGGAGTTTTAAGTCTCTTGTGATGCGTATATGTCAGTCTCTCCTGAAACTCTAGCACTTTTTGCTGCACCGTTTTGAGACTGTGCCACTGGATCTCTAAGTCATGTCTGACTCTTCGCATTCCCATGGACGTCAGCATGCTAGGCTTTCCTCTTTTTCACTGTCTCCTGGAGCTTGTTCAGACTCGTGTCCGTCGAGTCAGTGATGCCACCCAACNCACTTTTTGCTGCACCGTTTTGAGACTGTGCCACTGGATCTCTAAGTCATGTCTGACTCTTCGCATTCCCATGGACGTCAGCATGCTAGGCTTTCCTCTTTTTCACTGTCTCCTGGAGCTTGTTCAGACTCGTGTCCGTCGAGTCAGTGATGCCACCCAACCATCTCATTCTCTGTCACCCTCTTTCTCCTGCCCTCAATCTTTCCCAGCATCAGGATCTTTTCCAGTGAGTCGGCTCTTTGCATCAGGTGGCCAGAGTATTGGAGCTTCAGTTTCACCATCTGTCCTTCCAGTGAATATTCAGGGTTAATTTCTTTTAGGATTGACTGGTTTGCTCTCCTTGCTGTCCAAAGATACATATAAGTTTATGACTCAAGTCATTTTAGTGATGGAGTATACATCCCTATTAATGCTTTTACCTTAGGTCCTATTTTTATCTGATTAACATTGCTACCTAATTTTCTTTTGGTCAATATGTATTTGCCTTTCCAGTCTTTTATTTTCAACTTTTCAGTTTGTTTTAGGTGTCTCTCTTGTAAGCAGTATATAGGTGGCTTTTAAAAAATCCAATCTGATATTGTCTTTTAGTAGATGAGTTTTATTCATTTACGTTTATTGTGAGTGCTTTATATATTTGGACTTATCTCTGTCTTTCAGTTTGTGTTCTATGTACCTTGCATTTTATTTGCTTTTGTTCTCCTTTCTTGCCTTCCATTAGATAAGTTTTCTTAACACTCAACATTTTCCCCCCTGCTAGCTTGGTCACAATAGATTTTATCTCTTAGTCTATTTAAATCTACTTAGTGACTACCATGCACATCAGATAATAACTTTTTTCTCATACAGTTGTTCAGAATCTGTGTCTTCTCAAACAACACAGATTTTTACATACTTAAAGACAACTGGTAATTACAACAAAGAATTGAAATCCTGGCTCAAAACACTGCCATGTGTTCTCAGCCTCTTGATTCACAAGAGGGTTAAAGGCATCCTGACTGATTAATAAAGCATGAATTTTTGCTAATTCACTCTATTTTATACCCTGGGGTGTTTTGGGTCATCTGTCTAGTTCAGAGTGATACGTTCATTCCCAGCTCATAAAAATCTCTCAAGTTCCTGAAAATGTTCTAAAGTAGGATTAGACCAAAGAGAGCTCAGAATCCTACAGCCCAGTGTTAGTACCTGTTCCCATAAATTCCGTTTGTCACATGTAATGATTTCCAGTGTGAAAATCTAGAGGTTCCTCCCTGTTGACACCTGCTTACCTATCCCTTGATGCCCAAAATTTAACGTGCATGTGAACCCACTAGGGGTTTCTTGCTACCATGCAGGTTCGAATTTGTGTTTCTAACATGCTCCCAGGTGATGCTGATGCTTTTGGTCCAGGGACCACACTTTGAGGAGCGAGTGTTTGGAGAATGAAATGTAGTTAGTAAAAGGGGGCTTTGGCTCCAGGCCTGTGTTCCTTAATGCTTCACAGAACAGCAGATTTCAGAAGCATTTTCTGTGAAGCGGTAGGATTCAGGATCATTTTAATCATAAAGATCACCTTAAGGCCCTGCAGAGCCCTGCCTCCCCCTGCCCTGGCCCAGAGTTCTTGCAGGCCCGTGTAAAGTCCCTCTTAACTCCATCCCTCTGGAGGTCAGCATAGCACATGCTCTTAGGCTTGTCATTGTGTTATTTAGGTGTGACTCTGTGAATCAGTGCCCTGAGGAAGAGCCTGCCTGGGGTCAGGGGCAGGCTTCCTGGTAATTTATGTCTAAGACAAGCTTTTAATAGAGATACACTTTTAAACAGTAACCAGGAAAAAGATTCTCTCTTTTTAATGGATATCCATTTATAGGACTCAGCTGTTGAAGCTCAAGGGTAGCATTAGGCTTAAGTTTAATCTTCTGTATACCGTAATTTACAGCACTGAGTAAAGCATTGTACGTACAACTATTTCAGTCATTTGCTGTGATAAATAGCTATTGCTCTTGGCGGAACAGAAACGCCATCTCTGCTTTCCACTTATGAATATTGAATGGTCTCAGGCAGGCTTTTGCTATAAGTTTTTAAAGGGGAAATCCCCACTGATCACATCTCCTCAGGGGCCCCAAATGCCGTTTCCCTGCTGTGTGCACTGGTCATGCTCGAGTCGGACCGCAGTTCTGCGGCACACGTGTGTTCCTGGTGAATGTCACACAGGGCACGCCCAGCAGCTCCAGGCCCCAGTCCTGCTGAAGGCTGCAGTTTTGCACTGGATGCCTTGAGCTGTTAGGTAGAAGATTTAGCTAATGGCAGGAAGCCACCAACAGGGATCAGGGAGATAGCTTAGAGGCGATAATCTGACGCAGGGAAAATAGAAAGGGTGTGATTCTGTTGGATTCCTGATGGTGAGAAGATGGTGTCAGCTAGGGAGACTGAAACTAATAGGAGCAAAAGGAGATGGGGGAATGCCCAGGTTATAAATCTCTAGTGATAAACTCTTTAGGAACACAGAGACACATATGCCTTCCTCCAGACCACCCTTAGTTCCGATGCTGTGTTCCCTGCCAGCTGGGAGGAGGCAAAATGTATTTTCAAATACGATGCTCAGGTCCACTGACCAGCTTGACCCATAAGTTCAAGTCCAAGTCAGCTGGTTACCTCCCAGAAATCCCCTCAGTTTCTTTCCTGTGGACAAAATTTCGGCATTGGAGGAACTGAAATCTTCAGATTGGCATCCTTTGGTGTGTCTCATGTGTGTGAGTCTCCACTGGGTCCTTATAAGTACTCCAAGTATTGCACTGGATGGTGAGATGAAGACTCAAGGGCGAACGTGAGCGGAGATGGCGAACGAGTGAAATGGTGCGGTCTTGCCTGCTTCTGAATCCTCTGACGGAGGCTGTCTTCCGCAGTCACATTCCCAAATGCCACTTCTCAGCAGTATCTCTAGAAGGTGATTCCTTTGAAAACAGAGATGAGAGGCTTCTGTTCTCACTACCGCCTTTTGAGGGTGATCATGTATCTTTAGAAGCAGCTACAGCATCTTGCCATTTATGAAGCACTCTCTCCTAGCGTGTTCATTTTGATTTGAATAACGGCTCAGTAAGGTGGACTGGTGGAGGCTGGCTTCCCAGGTTTGGAAGCTCAAAGAAGTTTAGCAACTTTCCTAGCATCGCATATCTCACCTCAGTGCGTTTGCCATGAACAGAGACCCCGGTGAGAAAAATACACAGAGGCCACCAAATAGTATGTCCTCAATTGGAGACAAATCCACCTTATGAACCTGACAGTCTTTGTATTTCTAATTCCCAGCTCCAGGCAATGAACACATCTTCTGACTCTCTTATATCTCTTTCACTTGAGATCTGAGCTTTCTCTAATAACTATTTGAAAAACAATCTTAACAGTGTTGACTCTGAAGAAATGTTATTCGGCCTGCCTATAGGTTATGATATGCCTTTTCATTTCTTGGCCTGAAGATTCCTTCAGAACAAAGTCACGGTTATTTCAGCAGACATTGAAGACAGTTAGTTAGTTGTGATGTATGCGAATAAATCCACTCAGCATTCTGATTAGTTATAACGGGTGATGAGAGAATTGTACAAACCAAAAACTCCACATACATGTTTCATGCATGTAAACCTACTAATAAAAATGGGTTTTGGCAAAAATCTGAGCATTGATGTTCCTGCCATTGGAGCCCAGAATTGCTTGTTAATATTCTGGGAACCAGAGTGCAGACACAGATACAGTACAACTTGATCCTGAGGGCCTCTCTCATCTCCTTACCTTCGATAAGTTTGTTAAACAGGAGGATGAGAGGAAGCGGTCTGGAGAGAGGATGATACGTAAGTGACTTAAGAGACCTGGCAGTTTAGGACTCCTTGGCAACCTTGCTGTGAGCTCCCACCTCTCCTTGCCCATCTGTGAAATGGGCATGGTGACTATGCATCAGGATTATTATTCAAGATGATAATCTTGAGAACATCTTGGCATGTGATTCATGCTATAAATACACCTCGCTGTCACATGGAAAAGAGGAGTTATTAGCTGAAATGTATAATGGGGTGAGGCAGAGGGTATCAGTCACTGGTAGGAGGATTGCCAGAGGCAGGAGGTGTGTGGGAATGAGGCAGATGCTTGCCTAAAGAAGGAGAACACAGAGAAGCGTGAAGCATCTGGGGCAATGTGGTGGAATGTTCAAAACAAACAAACAAACACAAAATAGATGTTTGGACGTCTGGCCTGGATTTTGAAAGCAGTCAGGGGGTTGGAAATGAGCCTCTATCTTTTCACATTGCAGGCTCTGTGCTCCTGCTTCTGGCACACACTGAACTCCAGAGGCCTTATCTAACCAGTCCCCATGTGGGGTTCAGCTGCTGTATTTGAAGGCTGGTTGTGTTGGAGATGCAGGGAGGGGTTATAAACAGCCAGCCCCTGCAGCCAATCTGTATGGACATGACTGTGGCTCTGCCACTGACCAGCTAGGTGCCCTTCAGCTGATGCCTCAGCCTCACCGTGTCTTAGTTTCCCCATCTGCAGAATGCAAGTCATATTAGGACCTGTCTCAAAGATGGTCAGGAGGACTGTCAGGGCACCTAAGGTCTGAATACATAAGCATAGCGAAGCACTTCTCCAGCCTTGCGAATGGCAGAGAAGAAACACAAACTAGATGGGTTGAGGAATGTTCACCTCCAGAGAACTGAGTATATCAACCATGAATTATGTGGTCATTCTCAGAGAGGAAGCATCTGCTAGAACAGAGGAAGAAAGGTCATAGCCAGAACGATGTCCCACCTTGGCTGGGTTGAGCCGGTGGTGGAGGACTCATTTTGCTCAGGTCTTGAAACCCCAATGCATCTCTTCCCTGCTCCCAGGAAAGTTGGAAGCTTGGTAGGAGTCGGGGTAGGAGGGGTCTGTATCCACAAAAGCAAATTCCAGTGGCCACTATCCCAGAAATTTTTATCTCCTTATCTTATACGCGTCAGTCTTTCCCAGTCATTTGCTGATACTGTATCTCTGCTCTGGAATCCTGCAAAATCATTCCCTTGTTATCTGTCTGCCTCAACATGGGGGGAAAAACCCCTCTCATCTGGAGCTCTTGTCTAATGTCTGCCATCCTGCCTCCCAGCCTCGTGTGGGCAGGTCTGCTCTGTGCCGCACACATCTTCAGAATGACTAGATTTCAGGTGTTCAGAGTAAGTGTCTTTAAATCCACTGGTGAAAGGAGACAGCAATCATCTGCCGGTTGGTGTTTGCCAAGATGTGGCCTCATAACGGGTTGAAGTGATGGCTGCTGGCATGAAACCTGGTTCCCCCTGGGCGTACACCCAGCCTGAACAGCTCCTTTAAAACCAGAAGCAATTTGTCATCTTTTGATTCTCTTCCAGCACTGTCCCTGTCACAGGTAGATAAATGAGGTGGCATATGGGTGTCCAAACGCAGGATCATCTAATCCCAGTGGTTTCCTGCAGAGCCAGCACTCCGTGAGGGTGGGGAACACAGTGGGGTGGTCCCCAGCTTCTGAGTTGTGACCATAAGCACATTGTTTTTCCCCTGCATGCGCCGTTTATATGCATGAAATGCTTTCTCAGAATCTCTCAGCCTCCAGTGTGCCATCGATAGATGCGTTCCTCATTTCAGAATCCTGAAATAAATCACACATTTGTAAGCTCAACATCTCATGTCTGTAGTTCCACTGAATGCCACTAATCAAATCAGTGCCTCAGCAGAAGCCAACAGGCACCCCTGAATTAGAACTAAGGGTTGGGCTTGACGCTCTAAAAAGCCTTGATTAAAGAAAGCCAGAAAGCCAGTGGGAATGGAGGATGCACTGGGGTTCACCTCGAGATGCATGCTCTGTATGTGACTTGAAAGATACCCACATAGTTTTCTGCACTGCCCACTTGGACTTTAAATTTTCTCAGTTACATGAAACTAAAGTCACCAGGTTATTCCCAAGAATACAGTAGGCAGAAAAGGTCTCCTGATGCCTCTGGGTGCCTCATGGGTGAGCTGTGACACCCAGTAGATGAAGGCTGGGCCAGTGTGGTGAGTGAACTTGGCTGGCCAGGGAAGGCCTTGTGCTTGTATCAAGGGGCTGACTGTGTTGCTGGTCCCGCCAGACAACTTTGATTTCTTCTGTGGCCACACCCTTCATCCCTGCAGGAGCCAGAGTATCTGAGCCCAGGCTTGGCTGGATTAACTCAAGTTCATCCCTAACCNTGAACTTGGCTGGCCAGGGAAGGCCTTGTGCTTGTATCAAGGGGCTGACTGTGTTGCTGGTCCCGCCAGACAACTTTGATTTCTTCTGTGGCCACACCCTTCATCCCTGCAGGAGCCAGAGTATCTGAGCCCAGGCTTGGCTGGATTAACTCAAGTTCATCCCTAACCACAGGGAGGATACCTGCCCCAGTAGTGTTTCACTGAATCCTTAAGCATCACTGAAGCAGCCTGAGACAGGAGCAGATGTGGAGCATCTTCTCAAAGCTGGATCTGCTCAGTGTGGAACAGATTCTCACACAGGCCACTGATGCTGGTGACCAGAAGGAGTTTATGGCCAGCTTCTCAGTATCCAGAGTTCTGAAGGAGAAACTAGCATGAACTGTAGCACTTAAACTTTCTTCCACAGAAGAAATCAAAGCTGTTTGGCAGACCAGCAACACAGTCAGCCCCTTGGTATAAGCACAAGGCCTGCCCTAGACCAGCCAATTGAGTTTTAGCCAGTGGTTCATACTAGCTGTCTTCTAGAACCCCGTGGGGCTTAGACTACAGTACGCTCATGGGGTTAAAAGATGGGTCTGGGTTCCTGTTCCCTGCCTCTTCCAGCTTCTGTTCTTCATCTACAGACTGTGTGTTTGCTGCATCTACTTGATAAGGTTGGGGAGGAACAAATGAATTAACAAATGTTGGAAGCACAATAGATACATCTTAGCTCTAAGGCTGAGTAAGGCATCTTACACTTACAGAAAAAGGGAAGGAAGTGTGATTTCATGGAAGATGATAGAACAGAATAGCTTTCTCATTAAAAGACAGGCACAAAACTAAGTGAATCTTTAAGGTAATTCTGCATTTCATTCATGGTGAAATCACAGAATCTTTTTTTTTTTTTAAGCTAAAAAAGGCTGAGCCAGCTGTACATGATATATTAAACCCACACATTTACTTACTTTAGAAAAGTTCCTATTTTGAGCTGATCATTCCTGGGGGAAAAAAAAACAATTTTGGTGTGCCTCCTGTCCATTGAAAAGGCTCTTTACATGTAAAGAGTGGTTTCCATTCCCTGAATCAATGTCTTTGAGTTCTGCTCTCTTCTCAAGCTATGTCACAAAGCCAGGGAAGGGAGGGCTGCAAACTCCTTGAGGAAGGAATGCCTTCTAACTCCTCTTTGTTACCTCAGTTCCGTTCAGTTCAGTTCAATTCAGTCACTCAGTCGTTTCTGACTCTTTGCGACCCCAGGAATTGCAGCACGCCAGGCCTACCTGTCCATCACTAACTCCCAGAGTTCACTCAGACTCACATCCATCGAGTCCGTGATGCCATCCAGCCATCTCATCCTCTGTCGTCCCCTTCTCCTCCTGCCCCCAATCCCTCCCAGCAGCAGAGTCTTTTCCAGTGAGTCAACTCTTCGCATGAGGTGGCCAAAGTACTGGAGTTTCAGCTTTAGCATCATTCCTTCCAAAGAACACCCAGGGTTGATCTCCTTCAGAATGGACTGTTTGAATCTCCTTGCAGTCCAAGGGACTCTCAAGAGTCTTCTCCAACACCACAGTTCAAAAGCATCAATTCTTCGGTGCTCATCTTTCTTCACAGTCCAACTCTCACATCCATACATGACCACAGGAAAAACCATAGCCTTGACTAGACGGACCTTTGTTGGCAAATAATGTCTCTGCTTTTCAACATGCTATCTATCTAGGTTGGTCATAACTTTTCTTCCAAGGAGTAAGCGTCTTTTAATTTCATGCCTCAGAGTATCTGGCAAATAGTAGGCACTGAATTGGTCTCTTATGAATGAATGAATGATTGAGATATTTAATCCTTTAAATCATTGATATTCAGCCTTTAGCCATCAGAATTGTTCACTCGAGGGGTGAGAGGATCTTGTTAAAATACAGGTGCCTGGGCTCCACCCCCAGAGCTTTTTGACTCAGTGGATCTGGGGTGGGGCCCAAGATCTTATATTTCCACCAACCCTGCAGGTGATGCTAATGCTGTTGCCCAAGGGGCTGTACTTGGAGAACCACTGCTTTGAGGGCTAGTCTACTTTTCTGGTGGTGCTCCTGCCAGTGAGGAGACATAAGACACATGGGTTTGATCCTTGGGTTGGGAAGATCCCATGGAGGAGGGCAGGGCAACCCACTCCAGTATTCTTGCCTAGAGAATCCCATGGACAGAGGAGCCTGGCAGGCTACAGTCCATGGAGTCGCAAAGAGTCGGACACAACTGAAGTGACTTAGCATGCATACACCACTTTTCCAAGTCTTTCCAAAAGATTGATATTTATAACTGTTTGACCTTGCCCTGTAGAACTGAGATATAAAATTGATAGAATTTGATCAGATAGAAGAGCTGCCTGAATTTTTTTTTTAATCAAAAACTACATTCTGTCCCTTGTTACAATTATGAGAGAAGCAAGAATTGAATTGCCTCCTCCTTCATGGCTGTAACAGGACACAGCCAGCCAGGGTGGGGTAGAGAGGCGCACCTTGCAACGTTTAAGCCATATAGCATCTCCATCCAGTTCTGGAATCCACACTTAGTGTCAGATGTGCTTAGCTGTAAAGTTGAAATGCGACGTGACCTTTTGCAGAAGCTGCAGTTGAGCAGAAAGGGTACAGGAGAGGTGCCTATGATACATAAGGGAACACGTTATTTTGCAAAGTCTTTTCCTGCTGCCTGTCAGCCTGAGTGAAGTCGTTAAGCCCCACCGGGTTCAGAAACAAGAGGGAGTTTCATGGCCTGAGGAAGGCTGCTCTGTGCAGAGTCATTCTTCTAGTTCCAGATGTCACTTTGGAGGCAGGCCAGGAGCTAGAATTCCAAACCCAGGCTTGGGGGGGCTCCTCCCTCGCATCCCCGTTTTGTGGGGAAAGAGCCTTTGAGACCATGCGGACACACAGTAAAGGCCAGGGATGGGCCTGTAGAGGTACAGAGGGATAACAGACTCTCTGAATTCAGAGAACATCGAGATGGACCCTGAGAGGGCAATTGAAGGAAGGGAGAGGACCAAGGCCTCCCTTGAGCTTGAGGTAGTAAGAGCATTTAGTGGCCTATTGCTGCATAACAAATGACCCCAACATTTAGCATTTTAAAACAAACAATATTTATGGTCAAGATGTGGAAGTGGCTTAATTGGGTGGTTCTGGCTCAGAGTCTCTCGTGAGGTTGCCACCAAGCTGTCGTTCAGAACTGCTGTCGTCTGAAGGCTTGGTGGTGTGAGCAGACCCACTTCCCAGGTGGTTCAGTCACCTGGCTGTTGGCCAGAGGCCTTGGTCCCTCGCTCTCAGTGCCTTAGCCCTCCCCTTCAGGCTGCTGACAGTGCAGAGGCTCACTGCCCTCAGAACCGACAACCTGAGGACCAGGAAGGGGAGTCAAAATGCCACTGATGAGCTCATCTCAGAAGTGAGTCGCTGTCAGTCACCCCTGCTTGATTCCGTCCTTTAGGAAGGAGTCACGACGCTCAGCCCACATGGGAAAGGAGGGGGGCGAGGCTCCTCCTGAAGGAGTGCCACCACAAAGAGAAAGCCCCATTCATCCTCCTCTTGCTGGGTCAGGAGAACACCAGGGTGACTGCTAAAGGGCCTTTGTTGAAAGGCGGTAGGAGCTTTTCAAAGGACCCCAGAGCTGGCTCTGGGGCTTTTGCCTGACTGAGTTGAGGACAGGTTGGGGGGGGGGAGGGGAAGAGGCATTCGAAGCTCTCTGTGGGCTTTGACCCCACTGTCCTATAGGTGCCATGCAGGCCCCTTCTCTCTTGCTTAGAAAGGAATGAAGTCCCAACACTCAGGCTTGGTTCCAGAGAAGAGTTAGGAGGGGCTGGCTGCTTAGAACCAACTCTGCACTGAGGAGAGAGCGATACACAGCACAGTATGTCTCCTTGTAGATTGTCTGCCCACTGGGTCCCCAGAAGGGGAAGAGCAGGTCTCAGGCTGTAGTGGTGTTCTGGAGTAAAGAGGAGCTTCCCAGCTGTGCCTCTCAGGAATGATATTTGGGGGGCAGGGGGTGTTACGTAGCAGGAGGGGGAAAAACTTTGTTCCTTTTCATTGAAGTGATCCCACTCAGGATAATGGCTCAGTACCACCAGGCATGACAGCGGCCAGCCCTTTGTGGCTATGGCTCCTGGGTACCACACAGATAACCTCCCACGGGGGCGAGGACAGATGCTTACGTAGCCACCCCAGCTCCGTAAGTGGATTCCGCTTAGCTGTCTGCTCTTGAGAATGCCAAACCATTGGTGGCCATATTGTACTATGTCTCTTCTTATCTCCCCCATCATCCCCAGGGAATAAGCTAATCAAACTTGCTGATGATTTTACACTGAGAAGGAGATAGCTAATAACTTGGATGACAAGTATTAGAATACAATGTGATGTGGATAAATTGGGTCCATGTATTAAGGGCTATAAAATGAGATTCCATCAAGGCATGAATAATGGTGCCTGTGGAAAGAATTAATCAAATACCCCATTAAAAGGTATAGGAATTCTGGTCAGATAGCCCCCGTTTAATTACACTCCTGCCCCCGCCCCTACTTCATTCCCCCGAAGCTGCTTTCTACTAGGAGATATATGGAAAAGAGTTGAAAGGAAAGAATAGAAAAATGGGGACATACATTTTGATAGAACGAGATCACGAAGACAGATTTAAAGTAACCAGTGTTTAATTTAGGGGGAAAAAAAGGCAACTGGCATGAATAATCATTTACAAATGTAATTTCCAAAGGAGCCCTGTTGATACCATTCAGCAAATGCCAACAAAGCATTTACTTTCTAAAGGGAGAAAGCAAGACAAGAGAAATGAAGGCATCTTCAGGAATGGACCAGAGGACATCCATGCCATAGAGAAGAAGCAGATGTGAAATGAATGATACAGAAGATAGACTCAACTTCTGAAAGATCTCAGAGAACTGGCATTGTCTGGAGAAGGCTTCCTGGAAGAGGAGACTGCCGCCGAGCCCCAAAGTGTGGACAAGCTTCCATGTACTGCAAATTCGTGAGCACATTCTGGTGGCAGGGTTTAGGGAGAAAATGGGCTGGAGCAGAACAGGGGGCACCCATGGGATTCCTCTCTCCATGTCCACCACCACCACCACCACCCTGGTCCAAGCTATCATCACCTCTCTCCTGGACAACTGCAAAAGCCCGCCAGCTGTTTTTCCCTGCTTCCACTCTTGTTCCTCTGCAATTCATTCTGCACACAGAAGTGAGAACCAGAAAAGTTAATCATGTCATTCTCCTGCCTTGTGTCTTCCCATTGCTCTGAAGCTAAAAGTAAAAATCATTATCATGGCTACAAAGTCTTGTGTGGTCTGAACTACATCCTGTGCCGGGCTTCCTTTTAGTCTGTCTGTGCCAGGCAGACTGGCCTTCAAAATCTCAGCACACTGGCTACTCCTGCCAGGGGGCCCTTACACATGCTTTTCCTTCTCTGTGTATGATTTTCTTTCATGCCCTCTTCCTGAAACTGACTCATCCTTCAGAATGCGTTTTAATGATTACCTCCTCTTAGAAGGCTTCCTGATTGTCCTAACTTGGTCCACTCTCCCTCATACCTTAAAAACAAATGTTTGTGGTGTGAACTTATCATCCATGTCTCCCATACTAGGCCACAATGGGCTTCCCTGGTGGCTCAGTGGTAAAGAACCCACCTGCCAATGCAGGAGACACTGGCATGATCCCTGGATCGAGAAGATCCCATGGAGAAGGAAATGGCAACCCACTCCAGTATTCTTGCCCGGGAAATCCCATGGACAGGGGAGCCTGGCAGGCTGCAGTCCATGGAGCTGCAAAAGAGTTGGACACGACTTAGTAACTAAATAATAACAACAGGGCCACAAGCTCTTGTGAGAGTAGGAACCCAGACTTTGAGTTCCCCAGTGCCTATCACAGTTTTAATAACAAGGCATTGAATAGGTATCATGACATTTCATTAGGAATAATGAGACTAGTTTAGAAATTCTACTTGACCAGTCACTATGTAAGAGAGTACCATTGTGAATTACTGGCAAGAAAAACCTGAATTCATGTCCAGACTCTGCCACCTGCTGGCTGTGCTGGTATGAATAAATCCCAGATCCTTTCAGAGCCTGTTTCTTCCTCTAAATTGGAGGTACTAACAGCCACCTCACATGGTTGTAGCAAGAAAGTAATAAAATAATATAAAAACATTTTCAACTGTAAAACCAGGCGTAAAGATGCCCTGTCATTTTGCTCATGCATGGTATATTGGGTCATTAAACATCTGTAAGATGGATGGATGGATGGATGGATGGATGGGTGAACAGATTATCAGTTATAGAACCAGCACACAAGCCAAGAAGGGAACCTAGCGTAAGGACAGCATGCTGGAAGCCAAAAGAGGAGAGAATTTTTCAAAAAAGAGGAGTCTTTTGATCGCCCAGAATATCACATACAATAGAGCAGGCAAGAAGAATGAGGGGGCGAAAAATCATTTACTCTGAGTAGAAGGAAGTCAGTAATGATCTGAGGGTGTGTCCTCCTCAACCCTTCCTTATCGTGGGTGCTTTCAGTGACATGCCTTATTTGTAAATCACTCTACTGATTTTTAATCTTTTGGGGGGGAATCAAATTGATTCGCATATACAGCAGAGCTGGCCGGATTACTCCAGCTGCTGCCAGCAGGTGCTGACAAGTGAAGAAGTGAACGTCAGAGGATAGGAAAATATGCTAAACACTTACTTTCATAAGGCCTAGAAAACATTGGTATTTAATAAATTGCCATGGATAATCTGGTTTCAGTTTCAAGGGTTGTTTCACTTTTTACTCCCTGCCTTCCGGTCAGAATAGGACTGTATGTGTAGGCAGGGACCAGTGGTGTGAGCTCTGATGGCAATTGCTCATTCTTATGTGCCTTTTTCTGTCCCTGTGATGACACCTCACTTCCTACCACAATCATCCATGCAGAGTAAGTCACTGTAAAACACACACATACACACACACACACACACACACACACACACACTGAATTCCTGTCCTTTTGATTGGCTGCTTCTGCATCGTGGTAGGGCTTGGGCTCACCTTCCGGCCAGGCCCTGATCCAGCCAGTCTGTTTGTCCAGAAATAAAGGATAAGATCGCCAGTGCTTCAGACAGAAGAGTGTGATGGCTCACAGCCCAGCTGCTTCATGTAGGGCCCGCTGTCGCCTAGCTTAGATCTCAAGTGTAGAGGATGGCTATAATCATGCTTCCTTGGAGAGGTGGTGTGAAGATTAAATGCCATAATGCATGTAACATGCTTAGGTTGAGCCCAACCCAGCCTTAGAAGTGAGTTAATAGAAACCCAGAAGTCATGATAGATTTAACCCCTTTTCTAAGATCTCCTCTATCTTTGAGCATCACTGCTGAGCCCCAGTCTGGCTGCCCTTGAGGAATTTCCCATGGTGGGTATTTAATACAGCAAATAGCTCTTAGAGGCTGGAATTGGAAATCTTGAGGAGTTCATGAAGGACTTTTGGGGTGGGGGCTGGGGTGGGAATGGGGCAGGGCCAAGAAAAGGGTTCAGGAAAGAACTCTGTGGAATTCCTAGTGATCCAGAGACGAGGCCTGGAAGAGAAGCAGAAGCCAGCCAGGAAGGCAAGCAGTTAGACCTGAAACATCTGAGTAACACTGTCACAGAACCCAAGCAGGAAGGAATTCCAAGGAGTATGAAACACTTTAGAAAGGTAAACTAGATAATAACTAAGCAAAAAAAGTTTTTGAATCATATTTGCCTTTTCAGTGAATTCAGATTAATTTAGTTTGGGGAATTTTAAAGACACACATTGTAATCATTGGAAATACCCTAGAGCGTTGTAAAAACCAGGATTGAAATCACTTTACCCTCTGTATGCTAAGAGTAGAAATCAATCTTGCAAACAGATTTTAAAAACTCCTGAGCCAGGGAAAGAGATCAACCTGGCTGTCAAATCTACACTAGGTCCTGCTCCTGATTATCTCCTCCCGCCCCCGCCACCCTCTGGCTCCTTCTCTGCACTGTTGGCAGGAAGAAGGATACACATTCCTGATTCCTTTCACAAATACAGTCCCTCAAAGAACCAGAGGAAGCATGGAGAATATAGAACCAGAATGGGATCAGTTAAGTCCTCCGCCTAATTTCTTTTGTCAACCCGCCCCACCCCCGCCCGCTGTTATTTAGGCCCCTTTTGTGGCTTTACAACCAACGCTGTAGTGAAGTTTCAAAGGCCAACTGGGTTTGAAAAGTACTTTGACTTTTTTGTTGTTACTGTTATTTCTTGTCTTAAAAAAATTTTTTTGAAGTATAGTCAATTTACAACATTGTGTTAGTTTCAGGTATACAGTAAAGTGATTCAGTTATACGCACATGTATATAAAGTATTCTTTTTATTTTTACCATCTCGTCTGTTATAGATTATTATAACACATTGAGTTTAATTCCCTGTGATGTACTGTGGGTCCTTGTTGGTTATCTGTTTTATCTATAGTAGTGTGTGTATTTTAAGAGTGCCTTGACTTTTTAATTTTTTATTATATCCATCAGTTTGGGAGCTTTTTTTTCCTGTGCAAATCAAAACAGTCCCCATACATATTTAATTTTAAGCGTTAAAAAATCCTCCCGTCTCCATGTATGACCCCATTCATTTCTTTTCTCGATTGTGTGGGTGCCATAGCCCTGGAGCATATAATTTAGGGTCCTGAACTTAATGGGGGTGTCTGGAGGTCACTGTTAAGTGGATACACTTCTTTATTAAGTCAATATTTGATAAAGCCTTTTGAAAATGCTAATAAGTATGTTCGTGGGACTGCCTGCTAAGATGAGAGAAAAGAAAAAAATTTAAAGCTTGCTTTTATTGCTCCAAACCGTAAGTAAATGGCCAGATCTATCTTCCTTTCATCTATCATTTATATTTATTACATTTGGTGAGTCTGGTTAGTGGTTTAGATTCCTTAGGTTTTTACTACATCCAGATTCCTATTATGCAGTTGTCTCTGATAAAACCTAATGGGATACAACCCTGGACCCTGGAGCATAACGTGATGCCAGACCCCATTGCAAATATGTTTCCTACTAAAGCAAACTATAGTGGAAAACATTAAAGAGAAACATTCCCCGGTCACTTCCAATTGCAAAAAAAACTTCATAAATCACTAGTTCCACAGAGAGCGCCCCCCAGATCACATTTTTTTTTTTCTCCCTGCCTCATTACCTCTATTGTGAGAGCTCCCTTTGCCCTCATACTCCTGAGAAAGCGATTATGGTGGTTTGTGCTCTCCTTAAAAACATGGCTTGTGTACCAGTTTTTTTTAATGGGAAGTTATTTGCATTAAGAAATCATGCACTTGGGTGTGTTGGCATGCACCAAGGGCAAAACCCAGACAGTAGGAAACTGCAGATGGCCCGAGTTTTCAACAGGTAAATGATAAGGGAAATAGATGGAAGGAAGTGGCCACTTAAAAGTAGCATAAAAGATGTCTAAAAAATGGGTAAAACTAAGTGACAGTGTCTAAGGATACACACTAGGGTGATAAAACTATAAATAAACACATGGAAACAAACACGTAAGTCAAGAGTGTGGCTGCTTTGGAAGGAGGAAGGAGCTGTGATTGGGATAAGGATAGGATAGATGTGTGGAGGGGCCCTGGGGGCTGTCAAGGTTCTTTTCCTGGTGTCCAGGGGATGTTTGCCCATTTGTTTCGTGCAGGTTTGAGTGTTTGTACGTTATCTTACAGAACAGTTTTCATTTAATGAGTCTGCTTGGGGTTCACATTACCTATAGTCTTTAAAGAATTTGACTTTGGCTTGTAATAAAATATGTCTTACTTTCTCACAAAGAGGAATACCATAATTCCAGCTGGAAAGGCACCTGGAGTTGCCTGGCAGTTCTGTCAAAATCGAAAAGGAAAAGAAGATCGATTGGTGGAGATTTTATAGGTTCTGGCTGCTGAAGACCTCCTGATCTTTTCTTTTTTCCCTCCTTTTATTTCTGTAGTCAATGATCTAGTTCTTTGCTTTTCATCATGGGTTGTGCTGTGCTGTGCTGTGCTGTGCTCAGTTGTGTCTGACTCTTTGCGACCCCGTGGGCTGTAGTCCACCAGGCTCCTCTGTCCATGGGGATTCTCCAGGCAAGTATACTGGAGTTGGTTGCCATTCCCTCCTTCAGGGGATCTTCCCAAACGAGGAATTGAACCCAGGTCTCCCACATTGCAGGCGGATGCTTAACCATCTAAGCATGGGTTACACACCCACAAACCTTCCTCACCTAAAACAAAACCTAGAACCCTGACGACAGCCATGTTGCTCCTGCCCTCACTCCTCGGTGATCTGGGGTCACCTTTAAAGACTGCAGGGGGGAATTCCTTGGTGGTCCAGAGTGGTAAGGACTCTGGACTTGCACTGCTCAGGGTCTGGCTTCAAGCCTTGGTTGGGGAACTAAGATCCCACAAGCCTCACCATCGTAGCCAATAAATCAAGATCATGGGGGCTTGCTTACTTTACTCACTGCAGCTGTTAGTCCCCCACTTTCTCCCACTCTGTGGTCCCTGCAGATGCCAGTCTGAAGTGGCCACCCTAATGTGATTTTAGGGTGACCTCTCCCAGACCTGTTCCTCCAGTTGGGATGTCATTCCTTTACCTCAAGGCTTTCACCAAGGCGTTTGCCATCTTAGTTTGAAAAATTTAGGTGAGAGTTCATTTCAATAGAGGGTGAAGTCATAAAGAACAGGACTCTGGACACCTAAGATGGGAGCCCAGTAAGGGAAGACCTGAGAGGGAGTTGGGAGTTTACTTTTTTCTTCTTTCTCTTCTCAGCAGATCTGGCCTCAACGTGTTGATTTTTTAGCTTCAATCTAGAATCTCACTAAAACACATTTACACCTGTCTCTGGGGCAGCTTCGTGAAGCTAGTTGTCCAGCTCTGTCAGTGGGGAAGCCTGAGTCCAACCTGTTGGGAGTCAATAGGGTAGGTCAGCTCCTTGAGGGCAGGGGCCTCATCCTGGTTTGCTCACCATTCAATTCTCAGTCTCCAACACAGGGCATGGCACAGAGTAGATGTTCAATAAAAACCTGATGAGCTGGGCTTCCCTGGTGGCTCAGTGGTAAAGAATCCACCTGCCAGTGCAGGAGACATGGGTTCTGTATTTGACTCCAGAAGATTCCACATGAGGTGGAATTCACCACCTCCGTGAGGTGTGAGGTAGAGCCCAGTCCATGTGCTACAACTGTTGAGCCTGTGCTCTACGGCCCGAGAGCCACAGCTGCTGAAGCCTGGTGTGCCTAGAGCCTGTGCTCCGCAGCAAGAAAAGCCACTGCAACGAGAAGCCAGTGACCTGCAAGAGTAGCCCCTGCTCACCACGACTAGAGAAAGTCCACGAAGCAACAAATACCCAACACAGCTGAAAACCAATACATATTTTAAAAGATTTAAATAAGTGTTTTAAAAATTAAAAAACAAAACACACTTGATGAACAAATGAGTAAGCGAGGGAGCAGGCCAACAAACAGCTTGCAGCAGCAGGGGGAGCACAGGTGGGCAACGAGAAAGCCACTGCTGTCGCTCTGATCACTGCGGGCTTCTGGGGACATCGCTTTCCTGGTCACCTCCACCCCTGAGCTTCTCTTCTTCTGCAGCCTAAGATTGACCCCCTCCACTCTGTGCCTCCCTGCCTTCAACAAGAAAATCGGCCAGTATCTCGTTTCTGAGAAGTGACAGCTCTTAGCACATTTCTCCCGCTGGCTCAGCACTTTGGGATCACAGAAGTATTTTCCCACACATTGTCTAAACTCACGTTGTCTAAAACCCCATGAAGTAGGTAACTTCCACTTTATAGAGGAGGAAACTGAGGCTGGAGGGTGACTGATGACTTTTGAGGGGCAGGGCTACGGCCAGAACCTGGAGCTTTGGCTCCCGACTCCCAGTGTCCTTTCTGCTGCACTGCCCTGGGCCCTGGTGCAGATCCACATGACGTGGGATCTGGAGTCAGCCCTTTGCCCTCAGGGAGCTTAAAGCCTAATTCCGGCACAGAAATGTCTACCTTCAATAATAAACATGGTGAGGGAAAATATGAGGCACTGCTTGATCCTTCTCCAGTTTCACTTCACACAGATGCTGTGAAAGGTTGTTTCACTGTTATGTCTTAGAAAGGTTCTCTCTGTGTAAACTTACTGAGTACAGACTGGGGTGGCCCAGCAGTCTTCACTGTCTGCTATGGGAAGGAGGAGGAGAGCATAAATAATAGAAACCCAAAGGAAATCCCAAAGACCTTATTTAGCCAGTGGTGTCATTCTCACACTCCAGTGGATCTCGTTAGAAATAACCACATCGTAGATAGAAGAAGGAAAACAAGGATCTAAATAATCCATAATCTAGGGAACTGTTCCATGACACACTATTGTAGCAGAAGTAACACTACTGCCTTGCACAGACAAATGTCCATGCTTTGGAGCTTTCTTCCCTCTGACTTCTCTTACATCTCTTCTGATACTCTCTCTGTGACTGCATGAGGGAGGCAGGGCTGGTACTGGGGCTTAGAAGCATTGACTTCTAAGCCAGTGACTGACCCAGGGCTCCTCCACTTTAGTTAGTGGTATGGGAGGAACTTGAACCCACGCTCTTCTCAGCCCCCACCTCTTTTCCTACTTCTTTTCCTGCAGTGACCCCTCTTGAGCTCCTTTTTCAGCCATCCTTAAGAAGGACCCAGCAGGAATTCCCTGGTGGCCTAGTGTTAGGACTCCAGACTTTCATTGTCATGGCCCAGGTTCAGTCCCTGCTCTTGCAGTGGCAGCCCAATGACTCACGTGCTCACAGCATTGGCTGTTGCCAACACTGACTCATGTTACAGTGGTTAAGCGTTCACTGACCACTTTGCAGTGTTATAATCATTTAATTAGTCTGTGCCTAGGAGGAAGAGATACGTTATTTAGAAGCTTAACAGTGAAAACCTCTGAGACTCCAGTTCACTATGATTACTTTGGGATGATTCAGGATCTGCCCACCATGCTCCTGATCCACTTAGACTGGGAAGATAACTAAGAAGGGCTTTGTCCAAGACACACGCAGCCAATGTGCTGAGGACGATTGTGGCTAGGTTCAAGAAGGGAAGGCAGACAGATGCCAGAAGGCAAGATAAGGAGAAAAACATTTTAGGACCTTCAGAAAAATAACCAGATCTTTTAATGCTCCTCTTAGGGCAAAACAAGAGTAAAATTTATCTTCTGTTATCCTGGGTTGGGGATAGCACTGAGGTTCACATCAGTCTGTCAGCCTTGACTGCATTAGGGCAACCTGGGCAGCTTTCACATATGCTATTGGCGGGTTTAAAAAACTGGCATCAGGTTTTTAAAACTCCACCTTAGTTTCAGCGTGCAACCAAGCTTGAGAACCAATGATCAGATGCGTGGTAGTGGCTTTTCAGGTGTTGACCTGGCTGGTTGCTGTTCTTGTTTAGTCACTCAGTCATGTGTGACTCTGCAACGCCATGGGCTGCAGCACGCCAGCCTTCCCTGTGCTTCCCATCTCCCAGAGCTTGCTCAAACCATGTGCACTGAGTTAGTGGTGCCACCCAACCATCTCGTCCTCTGTCGTCCCCTCTCCTGCTTTCAGTCTTTCCCAGCATCAGGGTCTTTTCTAGTGAGTCAGCTCTTCACAACAGGTGGCCAAAGTATTGCAGCTTCCGCTTTAGCATCAGTCTTTCCAATGAATGTTCAGGGTTGATTTCCTTCAGGATTAACTGGTTTGGTCTCCTTGCAGGCCAAGGGACTCTCAAGAGTCTTTAACAGCACAGTTCAAAAGCATCAATTCTTAGGCCCTCAGCCTTTTTTGTGGTCCAACTCTCATATCTATACATGACTACAGGAAAAACCATAGCTTTGCCTATACAGACCTGGCTGGATTAAACTACATTTCCCAGAAGCCCCTGTCCCATGGGTTGCTCATTGACTGGGCCCTGGAGATCACAGCAGCAGCCATGTTGTACCACATGCGCTGTTGCCAGTTGGCTGCTCACCTCGCTGGTGGGCAGAGGCCAGACCTGCAGTTGCTCCACCTTCCCCGGATCCTCATTCAGCCTGTCCGACTCCTGGGCCAAGTCTCTGTGTTTAGTTTCTTGAAGGGCTCTGGCTTCTGTGGGAAGATGCATAACATGGAAGTCAAAGGTATAAAGAACGGACAGAAGTTTCAGTTCATCCTCATGGGGTTCCAGTTAAAGCTTCTGAGTTCCGATTTGTTCTTGGTCACTGCCACTTTCTGTCCTCTTTTCTTCCCAATGCCTGCCCTATGGACTTCACACTCCATCATCAGATGCAAAAGCAACAGCCTTATAGAGGCCTTTAAATAGCAATTGCTGTTGGAAAAGGTCAAATACTTGGAATAGACCCATAGATATACAGGTACGCATACCTGTATGTTCAGATCCATTCTTATAGGTTCACTTCTTGGATCAAATGCTGACTAATACAGGTGGCTTTCAGAACTGAGGATTAAGGGATTGTCTGTATCCACAGAGAGAGGTCCTGTTTAAGGAGATGCCTTTGGCTCTGACTGAAGAAGAAGGCAGATTTGACAGCTCCCCGTCTCCACTGCCAACCCCTGGGTGACATCTCAGGGATGATTTGGAAACCTTCAGTAGATTGGTAGTATCCAGGCCTGGTGGCATGTGGGAAACCTGTGGGGAGATCTTAAACGTGCAAATTCTTGGGCTTCACTTCACATTTAGGAATCAGAATCTTGGAGGAATGGGGCTAAAAGTGAGAATTTGTTGTTGTTGTTGTTGTTGTTAGAGTGTAGTTGCTCTTGAGGGCTTCCCAGGTGGTGCTAGTGGTAAAGAATCCACCTGCCAATGCAGGAGACACAAGAGATGTGGGTTCCATCCCTGGGTCAGGAATATCCCCTAAAGGAGGAAATGGCAATCCACTCCAGTATTCTCGCCTCGAAAATCTCATGGACAGAGGAACCTGGTGAGCTATAGTCCATGGGGTCCCAAAGAGTCGGACTGAGCACTTGTCAGCAGCAGCATAGCTGTTTTAAATGTGTCAGATTTAAAAAGCTTCCTCTACCCAAGCTTTTCTGGGGTGCTGGTAGCTTCTGTTTCTTGATCTGAGTGCTGGGTACATGAGGGTGTTTTGTACATCCAAAGTACGAATCACAGGAGACACGTCTGTGATTTGTAGCGTCTCTTGTATGCATGTTATACCTCGATCCAATAAGTCCCACCTTCCTCTCTCTCATAATTCCAAATTCCAGTGAGTGGCCAAAATTCAAAACCACTGGACTAGCTGATTCCTTATATCCTTCATAGCAGTGTTCAGAGAAGAGAAACATAAAAAAAAAATCCAGCAGTTGGGGAATAGTCAAGATGCATCTATAACCCTAATGATACAGTTCCCTGCAGTTATTGCAGCCCTGAAGAGGAATATGAAACAGTGGGGCAACGGGCCAGCTGCCAGTGATAGGAGTACGTGGCAGGGTGCATGAGAGAGGGCAGTTAGGAACGTCACCTTGGAGCCAGACCGCTTTGGACACCAACTGAGAAAAAAGGAAAACCCACTTTCAGAGTGAGTGCTTTATTTTAAGGAGCAGTGAGGGGCCTCTTATGGATTTTGAGGATGATGATTGATAAAGGTGGCATTTTTGAAAGTACAATCGTAAATACAAACTTATATCATCCGTCTTATTTAACTGCTCACAAAGACGTTGTTCGAAACGCAAACAGAGCAGGCCCTGGAGCTGGGAATTGGGACTTTATCTTCCTTTGGTGTGAGGACAGACTTTTCCATCTCAGCTTCTTTCTGAAGTGTCCATAATCTATACACTGTTCTGGTTGTGAAGTTGCCTAGTCGTGTCTGACTCTTTGCGACCGCACAGGCTATAGCCTACTAGGCTCCTCCGTCCATGGGATTTTCCAGGCAAAAATATTAGAGTGGGTTGCCATTTCCTGTTCTGGCCTGCAATTAAATAGAAAAAATTTTTTAAAAAGATAAAGTCCCAGGTCTCCCATTTGAAGGCCTAGGAGTTTCCTATGGAGCATGGCTGTTATAGGTACAGTAAGATTTTATAATAGTGCAGGGAGAAACCTCACCGGCTGATTCATTTTTAGGCAATATGTCCAACCGTGGTTCTCAACAGGGAATTTTGACTTGGGGGAGGGGGATTCAGAGGCAACAACAGAAAACTGGGTTGAATTACAATTATCTCTGGGGCTTTTTGAAATAAAGAAGTGCAGGCCCTACCTACACCCCCATGAATGGGTCTGCCACTCCTTCAGTCTGAGTCCACCAGCCTAAAAGCTGTCTTATATCTTCTTTAATATCCAGGGATGGAGTTTAGACAACCTCTTTTTGTCACCCTTTTCTGAATGTGACAACTTTGTATACCTTTAATTCTCACCCGCCCGCACCCAGGAAAAGACAGCCTCAAAGTCTCAAACTCCTGAGTTTTCAAAATAAGGGCAGAATTATACCTTAAAAACAAGTACCGGTTGACCACAGATGCATCACCAGACTCCTTTTAAAAGACAGATTTTCTTTCTCATTTTCATTTACAGTATTTTTATTTTATCTTTTCTTCCTCTAAACTCTATATCCTTCATAGCAGAATTCAGAGAAGTAACCATACCCTAAACTCTGTTTAGAGGACTATCTAGAGAACTCTTTGATTCCACAGGGAATCCCCTCTGAAACCCAACATATTCCTAAACACATGTGCAGAGGGCGTGCACAGACCTACCGTCACGTTAGTTTCTGCTGAAATAGTTAGCAAGACAGATCGCACATGGGGCATTCCCACGTGAGAGGCTGCTTCCTGGGTGTCCACACTGTTTCCTTCCTTCCTCTCCTGCAATATTTGAGAATCCCTGTCCAGTGTCCACGAGTTGCCTCTCCTGCTCCCATCCCCATCCCCACCTCAGGGCCTTTCCCCAGACATGCTGAGAAATTTTCGCCGGCATCTTTTCTTTCCAGCGTGTTTCAGGAAAGGAAAGCTCACTTTAATTGGCCTGCCCCGCATTCCCCTTGGTCTCCTAGGGTGGGCCCGGCTCTGGGGACACGGAGGCAGCTCTGCCCACGCCCAGCTCCAGGTTGTCTTGCTTTTACTCGTGTGTGGCGGCATCCAGATTGCTTCGCTTGGCTAGTCGAAACTGGCAGAGGCACACAGTGTAAAAGCTGCAAGCCCCAGCCTGGGGGAGGAAGCCTCTGAAGGCAGGAGGGTGAGCCTCAGTTCTCCAGCCCAGTCATCGCCAGGCCCAGGTAGCCTGGAGGATACGCCGCTGGGTCAATGTCTGGCTGGAGGATTCCTGAGACATCAGGATTATGTCTCCGTGGATCTCAGAAGCATTGCATCTGTCTGTCTGTCTATGTGGTCCAACCAGCACCATCTAATCAGAACAGAACCAGATTGCTGAAGCTGGAGAGACCTCCAAGGTGACAGATCAGGCCTCCACATCCTCTTGTCACATCCCGACTCACTGAGGACATCCAGATGATTTGCCTAGAGCCCCTCAGGTAGGAGGAGGACTGGGCCACTCTCACAGTATTCCAAGTCCAAGTCCAGCATTCCACAACTCCCCGTTGCTGCTTCTCACAAATGGAATCTAAGTCTGCTGTGACTGTGTCTTCTCATAATTATTTTATGATCACGACGGTGGGTGGCCACGACATTAACAGGTCCAACAGAGAGTCACAAGACCCTCAGACCTGGAAAAGTCATGGACCCACCCAGGCTGGGCTTTGGGGTTGGGAGTTATTGATGTGTTTTATATACATGCGTATGTGCTGTGCTAAGTCGCTTCAGTCATGTCAGATTCTGCAACCCAATGGACTGTAGCCTGCCAGGCTCCTCTGTCCATGGGACTGTCCAGGCAAGAATAGTGGAGTGGGTTGCCATGACCTCCTCCAGGGGATCTTACGAACCCAGGGATCAAACCCACATCTCTTATGTCTCCTGCATTGGCAGGCAAGTTCTTTACCACTGGTGCCACCTGAGAAGCCCTTGTTTTATGTTTGCCTTTGTTTCTTCTTTCTTAGTCCTCTTCTCAGTTTCTCTTTATTTATGTTGCGACGGGGCTTTTGCATATGTAGAATTTTTCTGAGAACTCTGACTATAGGTACAAGATGTAATGTCTCTTAACCTGGGTTTTGATAAGCTATACTGCATGCATTGTGTTACAATGAAAAAAAGTCATATCTTAAGTTATGTATTGTTTGTATGGAATTTGTGTACCATGATTTTATATTTGTAATGCATATATGTTTTGACATACTGATAGAAGTATCCTTTACACTTTGGGGGAGGAAATGTGGATTTAATTACATGGGGACTTTTTTTTTTAGATATAATTGTTATAACATTGAATTTCCTTTAGGTACCTAATATAATGATTAGATATATGTATGTATATTTTTTTAATTCATCCAATCAGTAGTGCACGTACCTACTGAAAAATTCAGGCTGCACCAAAAGGCCTCCCACTGAGCTTACCCATTCACCCTCCTAGAGGCCACAGCTGTTAAATTATCCCAAAGATGGGCAAGCATAGATGTGCTTATTTCTTTTTCTTGTTTAATGAATGGCTGTATATTATATGCATCATCCTGCTCCTTACCTTTTAAATGTAATGGGTTCGTTCATTACTTTAATACATATATATTGAGCTCCTGTTATGTGCCAAGCAGTGGCTGGAATCCAAGGGAACCAAGTAGATTCACAGACTCTAGGAACTTATTAGGAGATAGAAACAGTAAACAAATAAGCATATGATGGCAGGAGAAGAAAAGTCAGTGTGGAGAAGGGAAGGGGGTGCTCTTGTACACGAGCTAGTCAGGGAAGGCCTGTCTGAAGAGGCTTGAAGCCAGGCCCAGTGTGAAGTCAGAGCGTTGTGGACACTTGGCAGAAGGGCTCTGGGCAAAGCAGGCAGCGGGGAAAGACCCTGAAGCTGGAGCACCCTGAGCTGGTCATGCTCCTGGACAACAAAGGGCTGGGTGCCTGAGCTGCTGGGGGTGAAGCATCCTGAGAAAGGAACCAGACTACACATGGAGGCTCAGTCAGCTAGACTCTTGTAAGTACTTGGGTTTGATTCTAAGATGGAAGTTATTGGACAGCTTTTAGATGGGAAGAGACAAGCTTACTGTGGTTGCTGGGTAGGGAACACCCAGTAGATAGGGAAAGGGTGGGGTCAGAGTCCATCAGAAGGTGCCTGGGGAAATTCAGGCGAGAAATCATGGTGGCCTGGGTTGGACTGGTGGTGGTGACACGGGAAAAGTGTGTTCTGGAGGTCCTTGGAAGGTGTGCTTCTCAGGTGGTTCAGTGGTAAAGAATCCTCTTTCCAGTACAGGAGACACAGGAGACTCAGGTTCCATCTCTGGATCAGGATGATTCCCCTGGAGAAGGGGATGGCAACCCTTTCCAGTATTCTTGCTAAAAAAAATCCCGGGGCTAGAGCCCATGAGGTCGAAAAGAGTTGAACATGATAGCCACTGAACATGCACACACGTGGGTGGATCGTCTGTGAGGTGTCAGAGAGCTGCAGGAGGCTAGGGTGGCCCCTGGGTTTGGGCCTGGACAGTGGGTGAATGGTGGTACTGGACGGAGGTAAGGAAAAGCAAGGAGTTGGAGGAGACAATCTAGCACCTGGTTATGGATGCATTTGTTACATTAGATGTGCCAGTTCAACGGCAGGAGTTGGCAGATGGCTGGATATAAGAAGTGGACTTCAGACAGAGGTCAGGGTCAGAGAGACGGGTCTGAGGCTTATTAGCATATAGGTGGTGCTTAGAGCCCTGGGGACAGATGAGATTAGAGTAGCTGCCCAACATTTTTCATTCCATGGTTCCTCTGCAATAAACAGAGAGACGGACCTGGACCCCTGTCCTGACAGGGCCCCGGCCATTGCCCCAAAGGCCGAGAGGATCAATGTCCTGTCACAGCT
The DNA here is from genome assembly GCA_006410615.1 of Neotragus moschatus. Lineage (NCBI taxonomy): Eukaryota > Metazoa > Chordata > Mammalia > Artiodactyla > Bovidae > Neotragus > Neotragus moschatus. The sequence continues at coordinate 2,852,201 of SJYA01000735.1, forward strand.
GTCGCTCCTTTGCAGCCGAATGCATAGTGTGGTCACACAGTGTGAAGGAGAAGAAAGAACTCTGGGCTGGGGTCAGGACCTGGGTTCCGGGGTCAGGACCTGGGTTCCGGGATCAGCTCAGGCATTGTCAGCTGCGTGACAACCAGCCTAAGGCCCTTCTGGGTCCTGTGCTCATCACCTAGAGGGACTGAACTAGGTGATCTCGGGATCCATCCAGCTATAACATGTTTTGTCCGTAAGTCAATCCGTGTGAAGAGTAAAAAGAATTCCCATACACGACTCACATTAAAAAAAAAACAAAACACACATTATAAGGACATTTGTACAGTGAAAGGGAAACCATGCAATCGATTGTGGAATGCTGCTGTTTGGGGCAAGGAAGGCGATTTCAAACTTAGAGAAAAGTTGCAAAAATAGTTCAAACACTCCTCCTCATATGTGTGTGTGTATTTATCTTTACATTTTAATTTATTATACATTTTTTAATAGCTTGAGAGTAAGTTGCAGATATCATATCCCTTTACCCCTAAATATTTCAATGTGTATATCCTAGAAACAAAGATATTCTCTTAGGTAACAGCAGTAAGTTATCAAAATCAGGAAGCTAATATACTTGCTGCTGCTAAGTTGCCTCAGTCATGTCCGACTCTGTGCGACCCCATAGATGGCAGCCCACCAGGGTCCCCCATCCCTGGGATTCTCCAGGCAAGAACACTGGAGTGGGTTGCCATTTCCTTCTCCAATGCATGAAAGTGAAAAGTGAAAGTGAAGCTGCTCAGTCGTGTCCGACTCTTTGCGACCCCATGGACTGCAGCCTACCAGGCTCCTCCGTCTGGATGTAATTCAAATTTTTCCAGTTACACTGTATAGCAAAAAAAGAGACAAAAAGTTGGAAATCCAGGATGACCTGCGCCTTTAGTTAGCATGCCTAACTCATGAACCATACTTCAGTCTGCCATCCACAGCCTTGACCCTTGTGAAGACTCAAAGTCATGTGTTTTGTAAAATGTCTTTTGATTTGGTTTCCTTGATGCTTCCTCATGGTTAGATTCAGGTTTTGCATTTGGGAGTGGAAGGCTCTTTAAAGGGGTGAAATCTGAGTCCTTAAAGGGAGTGAGATCTGAGTTGGGCCAAGGATGAACAGAAATCAAAGCAGCCCTTTGAGTAGGTACCTGATCTCTCAGAAGCCTGAATGGGATTTGAAAGAGAATATTCACCTGGTGTGGACACAGTGTGTGTGAAATCCATTCTGAGCTAACATTTTGGCAAGAAAGAGAGCCCTATCCCCCGTAGACTTATCCTCCCCTGTTATTCTGAGTGTCTGATAAATCGTTGTTTCTATATAAGGCCCGCATGAGCAGTGACCCGAGGGCTGGTGATAGTTCTCATGTTTTACAAATGGGAGACCTGAGGCCCAGGGAGCACATGCATTTAGGGGCCTCCACACTCGTGCCCTTTCTACTCAGCTGTGCTATTTCAAAAGAGTGTTTTCTCCACCAACCCTGGCTTGGCTTTGCTCAAAACAAGGATTCAGTAAAGACTCTAGCTCCATTTTTCCACTCATGTCAATGACTGATACTTGATTAGCGTTCAGGATTGCTGTCATCGGCATAATTTGCACAGATGCAAAGACCAATTTTGTTGTTACTGAGGCGGAAAGATCGATTTCCTCAGAAGTTATCAGAGTTGGAGGGAACCAGTAATCACCGGGGTGTCTCGCTGGCTGATTCTGAAAGGAAGCTTTGTTGCCTCTGGCATCGTGAGCTTTTATGGAGATGAGCCAGGAGGCTGGGAGTTGGAAGGCCCAAGTGCATGTGTGTGTGCACCGCCTGGTTACTGCAGCACGGCCATGTGACACGGCACGGCGGTCAGCCTCCAAGGTAAAGAAACCTCAACCACCATCGCTGCCTTCTCAGTGTTGCCCTGAGGGGCACGTGGGACCTTGTAGAGATCACCCTGTAGGCGTGGCCAGCGCCATGGTGATCACTGCCTCCTTACCCAGCTGAGGATTCCTGAAGAGAAGACCTCCTTCCAGTCTGAACCGCTGAGCAGGCTGCCCCGCCCACCCTTGGTGCAGCAACTGGAGTGCTGGGTTCAAGTCCAGCTCTGCAGCAGACTGCCTGACCACTCCCAGGGTCTGGCAGTAGGCTCAGTGCACTGAGCTCCTGGCCCCAGATCCTGGCACAGATTCGCAGTCGTCTTTGGTTTTTCCTCTTGTCCATCCTGTGCTTGCTGTCCATTTCCTTCACACGCTGTGCACCTGCTCCTCCTTCCCCACCTCGGGCTCCTTCAGTCAAAGAGTTACTGTTCTGTGCCAGAATATGAATCACATGGGCTTCCCTGGTGGCTCAGTGGTAGAGAATCCACCTGCAATGTAGGAGACGCAGGTTCAGTCCCTAGGTCAGGAAGATCCCCTGGAGGAGGGCACGGCAACCCACTCCAGTAGTCTTGTCTGGGTACAAAGAGTCAGACATGACTAAAGCAACTGAGCACGCACGCGCAAACACACAATGGTTGGGAAGTTGAGTCCCTTCATCTCTGGCTAGGAAAGTAAAAAACCCCAACAAATCCTGATTTGCAAAGCAATGAGCTTGGCCTTAGGAGACTGGCACTTCATCATTTTAGCTGGAGGATCAGGACTGGATGCTGGACTGGGTGTGGGTGTGTCAAGATGGCGAGGGGCGAACAGTGGACCCTGGAAGGCATCCACTAGGGGTAGCTGTGGGATCACCAGCCGGTGACCTGTTTCATTTGAGGGACCAGATTGGATGTATGTGTATGGGATGTGGGGTATCTATTTTGATTCAAAATGAAGATAACTTTCCTGGAAGTAAGAATATGGAAAAAATAAACAGTCTGAACATTTGCATGAATGGTTATGAATATGAACTAGGTTACAAATATAAGTATTTAGAATAGTAACAGAATGAACCCTTAGCAAGTGGTAATCATTTTTTGTGGTGTTTAAGGGCGTGGATTCTGGAGCAGAAATCTTAGGTTTACATTCCAGCTCCAGCATTTCTAGTTATACAGCCTTGGGGAAGTTACTTCACCTCTCTGTGTCTCAGTTTCTTTGTCTATAAAATGGGCATAATCATAGTACCTACATGGTAGGATTGTTGTGTCAATTAAATGAATTCATTTACATAAGACACTTAGAAAAGTGCCTGACAGATATTATCTACTATGTGAGAGTTATTATCTGTTGTACTGATGAGAACGTCAGTGAAAAAATTGGATTTTGCTCATATCCAGGCATATTTTGAGAACACCAGTGAAGAGGTTGGGAATCCTGAACTTAGAACACAAGCTATATCGCAAGGCTAGGTTTGTACACCAGACACAGGCACACATGAGACAGTGCAGGCTTCCTCTTCTAAAGCCTCAGATCTCCAGGACAGACATTTGGATCTCTTTGCTGCCATACATGATGATGTGTTCTTTGAACAAGGATCTTAACATTCACTCTGTGTTAGTTTCTTAGGGCAGCTATAACAAAGCACCACAAAAGAAATTGATTGTCTCACAATTCTGGAAGCCAGATGTCTGAGATGAGGTGTCAACAGGCTTGGTTCCTTCTATGAGCTGATTCTGTTCCAAGGCTCTTCCCAGCTCTTGGTGGTTTGTGAACAGCCATTGACCTTTCTCTGCATGTGAGTGCATCACCCTAGTCTTTCCTTCATCTTCCCATTGTGTTCTCCTGTGTGTATCTGTCTCTGTGTTCAAATTTCCCTTCTGCAGGACACTGTTGTATTAGATTAGGTCCCACCCTAATTACCTTGTCTTAATTTGATCATCTGCAAAGAACCTATTTCCAAATAAGGTTATATTCGTAAGTACTGGGGCTTCCCTGATAGCTTAGTTGGTAAAGAATCCACCTGCAGTGTAGGAGACCCTAGTCTGATTCCTGGGTTGGAAAGATCTGCTGGAGAAGGGATAGGCTACCCACTGCAGTATTCTCGGGCTTCTCTTGTGGCTCAGCTGGTAAAGAATCTGCCTGCAATGAGGGAGACCTGGGTTTGATCCCTGCCTTGGGAAGATCCCCTGGAGAAGAGAAAAGCTACCCATTCCAGTATTCTGACTTAGAGAATTTCATGGCCTGTATAGTCCGTGGGGTCGCAAAGACTTGGACACGACTGAGCGACTTTCACTTCACTTCACTTCACTTCATAAGTACTGGAGGTTGAGACTTCAACATCATTTAAGGGGATACAATTCAACCCCTCACTTTCACAATCCATTAAGCCCTCATGTCTGAATTGCGGAAACTGCTTTCCAGCTGGCTGATCCATTACCCCTTACCTCTCATCCCGGCTCACTTTCCACAAAGGGATGGACAACTCCATTTTCACCACAAGGCATCTATTGCGTCCCTAATACTGTGATCCGAAAACAACATCAAGCTCAAATGGATCAAAATCAAACACCATCAGCACCATGTTGAAAGCCCAGCCTGTACCATGTTGCAGGCTGGGGTATGACCTGGTTCTGGGTAATGACTTCCTTTTGTGTGAGGGACTCTACATTGGCCCAGGGCTCCCTGGCTGAAGTTCAGTGAGGGAATGATGAGAGGGGCCATCAGGGATCTTTTGAGTTCTCTCTGGGCTCTATTCCGGTACCCAGAGGCGGTCTCACAGTGCAATGGTATTAGCTTTGAGAAGTGAGTATCATTTCTGATCTGCTGCTGCCCAGCTGTGTGAACTTGGACCTGCCTCTCTGGAGATTAGTGTTCTCCGTAGTCCACTGGGGAAGTTGGATTCACAGTAAAGCTCACTTTATCTTATTTAATCCTCACAGCAAACTGCTAAAGCAGATGTTGGTATCCCCATTTCACAGATAGTCAATCAGTTCAGTTCAGTCTCTCAGTCATGTCCAACTCTTTGCGACTCCATGAATTGCAGCATGCCAAGCCTCCCTGTCCATCACCAACTCCTGGAGTTCACTCAGACTCATGTCCATCGAGTCAGTGATGCCATCCAGTCATCTCATCCTCTGTCATCCCCTTCTCTTCCTGCCCCCAATCCCTCCCAGCATCAGAGTCTTTNCAAATTTGCCTGTTACTCCAGGTGTTTCTTGACTTCCTACTTTTGCATTCCAGTCACCTACAATGAAAAAGACATCTTTTGGGGGTGTTAATTCTAGAAGGTCTTGTAGGTCTTCATAGAATCGTTCAACTTCAGCTTCTTCATCATTACTGGTCACGGCATAGACTTGGATTACTGTGATGGTGAATGGTTTGCCTTGGAAACAAACAGAGATAAATCATTCTGTCATTTTTGAGATTGCATCCAAGTACTGCATTTTGGACTCTCTTGTTGACTAGGATGGCTACTCCATTTCTTCTAAGGAATTCTTGCCCACAGTAGTAGATATAATGATCATCTGAATTAAATTCACCCATTCTAGTCTATTTTATTTCACTGATTCCTAGAATGTCGACATTCACTCTTGCCATCTCCTGTTTGACCACTTCCAATTTGCCTTCATTCATGGACTTAACATTCCAGGTTCCTGTGCAATATTGCTCTTTGCAGCATTGAACTTTACTTCTATTATGTCATATCCATGACTGGGTGTTGTTTTTGCTTTGGCTATGTCTCTTCATTCTCTCTGGAGTTATCTCTCCACTGATCTCCAATAGCATATTGGGCACCTACCAACTTGGGAAGTTCATCTTTCAGTGTCCTATCTTTTTGCCTTTTCACACTGTTCATGGGATTTCCAAGGCAAGAACACTGAAAGGTTTGCCATTCCCTTCTCCAGTGGAGCACATTCTGTCAGGCCTCTCCACCATGACCCGTCTGTCTTAGGTGGCACTACACAGCACGGCTCATAGTGTCATTGAGTTAGACAACCAATCTGATCACCAATCCATGTGATCAGATTGGTTGGTTTTCTGTGACTGTGGTTTTCAATCTGTCTGCCCTCTTCTGGAGAAGGATAAGAGGTGCATGGAAGCTTCCTGATGGGAGAGACTGACTGAGGGGAAAACTGGGTCTTTCTGATGGGGAGGGCATGCTCAGTAAATCTTTAGTCCAATTTTTTGTTGATGGGTGGAGCTGTGTTCCCTCTCTGTTATTTACCAGGGGCCAAACTATGGTGGACCAATGAAGGTAGTGGCGACCTCCTACAGACGGTCCCATCCATACCCTGCTAGTGTACTGTGTATGTACTGTAGTGCCTATTACAACCCTGAATATTCATTGGAAGGACTGATGCTGAAGCTGAAGCTCCAATACTTTGGCCACTTGATCCAAAGAACCAACTCACTGGAAAAGACTCCAATGCTGGGAATGATTGAGGGCAGGAAAAGAAGGGGGCAACAGGATGAGATGGTTAGATGGCATCATCAACTCAATGGACATGCGTGTGAGCAAACTCTGCGAGTTAAGGAGCCTTGCATGCTGCAGTCCATGGAGGCGCAAAGAGTCAGACACAACTGAGCAGCTAAACAACAACAAATTACAGTGCTCAGCACTGTATCTGGCTCAGATAAAGCACTCTTTGAACGGGAGTCAGCAGATCCCACTGTTATTATTATAGATGTTGTTAGTGTATCCCAGAACATGGGGGTCTAGTGGGAAAGAGGCTGAGGAAAATAGAATGTATTCAGGGTATTTAATTTGAAACTGTTTTAGCCTTTATAGGTGAGATCACAGAGGAAAGGTGAGTCTTTGTTTCCATAGAATAAATTTGCCAGCTCTGTCTGAAAGCTTCCACCTTTTCGGTTAATGCTGACAATGTCATGTACCCCATCAGGAAGAGAGAACATAAATATGAGAGTAGGAAATTCCAGAGCAATGGAGAAATCCAGTCGTGGCTCACATGTATCCTCTCTGCTTGCTCCGTCACCTCCTTTCTTTGTCTCATATTCTCTCCTCTCCTTCCCACTCCACCCCCATCTCTCTGCTTATTCACTTTGATTAGACTTTGGAAGACTTAAAATATCTTCCCTTTGAAAAGGGCCTGGCCTGGTCAATGATGTTTATAAGTCAACATTTAAGAATCACTTTCATTTACTAACAAGCTCCATCTTCCCTGGTGGCTCAGATAATAAAAGCGTCTGCCTACAATGCAGGAGACCCAGGTTCGATCCCTGGGTCAGGAAGATCCCCTGGAGAAGGAAATGGCAACCCACTGCAGTATTCTTGCCTGGAAAATCCCATGGACAGAGAAGCGTGTTAGGCTACAATCCATGGGATCACAAAGAGTCAGACGTGACTCAGCGACTTCACTTTCTTTGTTTCTTTCCATCTTATAAGAAACTCCAGAGCCAGCCAAGTCAAGATTTTTTTAAAAAAATACAAAAGAAGACTGAGGGCTGCTAAAGCTTCAGAATAACACACAATAGACAACAGACCACCAGCTGGAGGGGCCAAGAGTGGGAAAAGCTGGTGCATACTTGATTCAGATGTTAACCAAAGATTACTGATAGTCTGCTTAATCTGCAAAGGATTACCTTAACAGGAGTCAGACTGCCTCTTCTGACTTGTTTAACCATGGAATTTTTGAGTGATGGCAGGTTGGCCCCTCCAGCCACAGCAGCTGCTCAGGCTGTGGGGCCCACTGAGAGGTGAACTGAGTGAAGGGTTCAGTTTGAGGGGTTTTTTGTTTTGTTTGTTTGGGTTTTAGTTTTGTTTTTAGCATTTATTGGCTGAGAATCCCTTTGAGGGCCTTGGCGGTCAAGTACGCCAAGCCATTTAATCAAACTACAAATTCGGTCCAGCTGTAGTCTCAGGTGGTTGGCCTCCTAGTCCTAAAATCTCTCAGGTTTAAAAGTCTGTGATCTAACCTTGTAAATTTTAAATCTGTACTTAGATTTTTTTTTTAATAAAGAATAGGAAAGAATATGTACATTAAAAGCACACTTTTTTTCCAGTAGACTTTATTTTTAGTTTTAGACTTTTAAAAATATTGCGAAGATAATTTAGAGAGTTTTCACATACCCTGCAGCCAGTTTCCTCTATTATTGACATTTTACATTAGTATGATATACTTTGCAATTATTGAACTAATATTGATCCACCGAAGTCCATAGTTCAGCCAGATTTCCGTCGTCTTCTCTAATGTCTTTCTGTTCTAGGACACCACATTGCATTCTCTCTCCTTAGGCTCCTCTTGGCTGTAAGCTTTCCTTGCTTGGTAACTTTGAGAGTTGTTTTTGTTGTTTTTTGAGGATCTTTCATTGAAGCATGTGGGATCTCGTTCACTGACCAGAAATCAAGCGCGGTCCCCTGCATTGGGGGTGTGGTGTCTTAGCCAGTGGGCCACCAGAGAAGTCTCAGCCTTGAGAGTTTTGAGGAGTTGATCAGGGAGTTTTAGGAAGGCTCTCTGTAGAAATGTGTCTGGTATTTTTTCTCATGATTAGACTTGGGCTGTGGGTCTTGGGGCTCAAGATCACAGAGGTACCCTTTCCTCGCTTCATTAGCATCACACTGTCATCACGGTCTATCACTGTTGACATTGCCCTGGGTCACCCGGCTGAGGTATGCTTGTCAGGTCTTCCACTGTCCCCTTTTATATACACTACTCTTTGGAAGGAAGTCCATACTTAAGGAATAGAAAGTGTGCTCTCCTTCCTTAGAATTAGCCATTTCTCCAGGGAGTCCTAGTTCTTTTGATTGAAGAATGATATCAGAAATCAATATCCATTGCTACCAAAGTATTGTTGTTTCTCAGCCCTCTCAGCTGACAGAGCAAGGAAAAATAAAAAGAATATATATATGTACACACACACTAACCTGTGTATAAATACATGTCTGTAGATATTTCTGTATGTGTGTGATAAGTGACCCTATGGAATGTAGCCCACTGGGCTCCTCTGTCCATGGAATTCTCCAGGCAAGAATACTGGAGTGGGTTGCCATGCCCTCCACTAGGGACGGAACCTACGTTTCCAGCACCTCTTGCATTGGCAGGCAGGTTCTTTACCACTAGCAGCACCTGGGAAGCCCATTTCTGTATGTAACCATCTGTATTTATGTTGAGGTAGAAACGAGCTCATTCTGATGTCTCCAGCTCTAATCTATTACCGTATGGATTCTTCTAGCCTCCTCCCCTTACTTATCTGTACAAAGGTCTCCATGGGAAACAGCTTTATCAGTGAGAGTGCAGTGCTGATGTTCCTGTAGTCTTACAGATTCCATTCATTTCCAGAGCTACTTAGGTCAGCACTTCTCCCCAGGCCTCTTCAGTGGGGTGGTTTTATATATTTATAATACAGTTAGACTCTTGTCACCATCTGCATTCCTTCCTGAGATCTGAAGGGCACACTTTTTAATTTACATTTTATCTCAGATAATAAGTCAATTTATTTTAGATAATAAATTTATAGAGAAAAATCACCATGAGAAACAAAATAGTCCAAGCATACTTTCTCATCTTCCCAGGGTTGTTATTTTTTTTTAAGTAATTTTCACATTATATAAGTAATACATTAATACAAGTTAAAGTCCCCTTTAATACTCTTCCAAGCCCAATTCCTCTGCTAGTGGTAAACGCTTTTCTTCATCTGAGATGTGATGAGTCTGTGCATGTTCTTCTCTTGCACTTGTAGCTGCATATATATGTACTGATAGAAAATGGCTAATATTGCTATATATGCTTGAACATAAATGGTGTCATACATGACTTCTGCAACTTGATATTCTCCAGACGAATCATCTTGGTTGCCTTTCAAGTCTATGTATGGCTTTGTGCCTCGTGAATTTCATTGCATAGAATGGACATGTTGATTACAATCCTGCGGTTTTCCTCCTACTATTACCAGCTATGCTGCAGGAACAGTCTTGTACATATGCAGTGTTTCCCCAGGAATTGCTGGGGCATAGAGATGCACATTTTAATTGTAACAGCTACTGTCAAATTACCCATCAGCATATTCAAGCAAGAAAAAAAATCTTGTTCTATGTTATGTGACTGAGAGGAGAGAGAAGAGGATCCAATTGCTAGTTTTTAATTTGTCTTAATGTTTCTCCCTGGAGAGTAGTAACTATGGAGTAAGACCTATTGTGTGTTATTTAAAAGAACCTCATGCTGTGATGATTTCAATCATTTCTAAAATGTTAATAGTTAATTTATTAGAAGAGGGGCAGTGTGGTAGAGTGGTCTGTCCACTCTCAGACACTGATTCTAAATAGACGCTGCAGCAGCTGTATGAATCTGCAGGAGCTCCTCATTTGCTTGACAGGGGCCTGGAATGCCACAGTCACAGAAGGACCACGATAGCAGATACCAGGTGAGATTCTTCCTGGCCTCTCACAGGCTCCTGATGAGTAGGAAGTTCATGAGTTTATTCATTCAGCCATCATGGGCTAAGAGCTGGGCACTGGGATGCCTTTTTGCCTTCCAGTTATTCAGGCAGATTGGAAACGCCCAGAATGCCTCTGCAGAGATAACCACTGCATCTCTGAACCTTCCTTTCCTGTTTGATTGAGTATATGTCGGACACCGGCACAGAGGGGACAGAGGTGAGGGTGGCATGCTGCTGCCATGGGCTTGCTCACAGCAGCTTCGCCAGCTGTTACATTGACCCTCAGCTCCGTCTTGGTTTGCTTCCACTAAATGGCAAGTGAGACACTTTCTGTGCTGCCTGCAAGACTGGGGGTGGGTTAAGCGTCCTAAAATAATGTGAGCAGTGGATTCAGTCCTTCTGCACGTGCCAGATGTGCATCCCTCCCAGCGGCACTCTCACAGCCTTCTTTGTGCTCCTGGAATTATTTCCCGGATGACTGGGAGTTAGGATGGATGTGTGCAAGCTAATAACGTGCTGTGCTGCCAGTTCATCAGAAATGGAAAAATTAAATTAAAAAGTTGCTCACCATGTTCCCATTCTGATTAATCAGAACCAGGTATGTGCATGGCATTCAAAGAGCAGATTGCTCCAAAGAGGATGCACTCACACAACTTATCAACCTTGGGAAGGCGGAGATGATGCCAACTGAGGATGAGATGAGGAAGGATTCAATCAGATTTTTTTTTTTTTTAAGGTTTATGGAGCATCTTTCATTGCACACTAATTATTAGGTGCTTATTCTCCCAATAGTCCTGTAATTTGCCACAACTGACTCCAGAGTGGGGAAGGCAGAGATGAACAGGATCTGGTTGTTTCCCCTTAGAGATCTTTCCTAGCTTTTCTCAGAGCAAAGGGGATTTCTCTTGTTTGATCAATGGTCAAACAGTAAACTCTCTTTTCTCCTCAATACTGTATTCTGGATCTGGTTTGTCCTGTGTAGTGGACTGAACTGTGCACCCTAAAAAATAAGCGCAAACCCTACCCACCCCATGGCTATGAATGTGACCTGATTTAGAAATAACATCTGCAAAAATTATTGAGTTAAGATGAGGTTGTATTGGATTAAGGTGGGCAGTAAACTCAAGAGAAAGGAGAGAAAGGTTTGGAAAGAGGCACACAGGGAAGAATGCCATGTGAACCCAGAGGCAAGAGATGGAAGTGGGGCAGGTGACACCACAAATGGAGAGGCAGGGAACAGGTTCTCCCTCGAATTTTCCATAGGGAACCAACCCTGCTGGCAATTTGCTTTCGGAACTCTGGCCAGTTGAGCTAGGAAAGAATAAACTCCTGTTGCTTTAAGACACAGTTTACCACACAAAGTTTGTGGTACTTTGTTCTAGCAGTAGAAAACTAATACACCCTGTCCTTTGATTCTCTTGAAAAAGGAGGTTTTAAACCCAGATATTCTGTTCCCATCAAAGAAAGACCCAGTCCCTCATTGAGCAATGACTTTCACTTCCAAAATCTAGCCTATTTGGCAAGTACTGCTTCTCCTGTTCCTCCTGGCTTTGCACCAAAGTCAAGTGCCAATGGGACAATTTTTTTTTTAATCTTTTTAATTCTGGCTTTTTTTTTTTTAACTTAAAAAAAAAATTCCAAAACAATTGACCCATTTATCCTACCCCTTGCCTCTGTTTTCTGTATTTATGAGTTTGAGGTATATGTGTGTATAACATATTTATATTTAGTCCCTTACATAGAGAAATCATATGGTATTTCTCTTTGATTTATTTCACTGAGCATAATGCCCTCAAGGTCCATCTATGTTGTTGCAAATATCAAGATTTCATTCTTAAAAAAAAAAAAAAGACTCTCTAGTTGCAGCCTTGCGGACTTGGTTGCCCCATGGCACGTGGGATGCTAGTTCCCCAACCAAGAGTCAAACCTATGTTCCCTGCATTGCAAGACAGATTTTTGACGTCTGGACTACTAGGGAAATCCCTCATTCTTTTTTACGCTGAACAGTATTCTGTTATGTGTGTGTGTGTGCGCGCGCACGTGTGTGTGTGTGTGTGTGTGTATAAATATACACACTACAGTTTCTTTATCCATTTATCCATTGATGGATACTGAGAGTTGTTTCCATATCTTAGCTATTGTAAATAATGCTGCAGGGAAGTGTGCTTGTATCTTTTCAAGTTAGTGTTTTTGTTTTATTCAGATAAATACCCAGAATTAGAATTACTGGATCACGTGGTAGTTCTATTTTTAATTTTTTGAGGCACCTCCATACTGTTTTCCTTCGTGGCTGCATCTCCACATCCTCACCAACACTTGTTATTTGTTATCTTTTTGATAACAGTCATCCTAACAGATATGCCATCTCATATGATTTTAATTTGCATTTCACTGGTGATAAATGAGGCAGAGCATCCTTTCATGTACCTGTTGCCCAAATGTATGTGTATGTCTTCTTTTGAAAAATGTCTGTTCAGATCCTCTGTCCATTTTGTAACCAGATTTTGTGTTTTTCTGCTATTGAGTTGTATGAGTTCTTAATATATTTTGGACATTAACCCATTATCGTATACATATGATTTGAAAATATTCTCCCCATTCAGCAAGTTGCCTTTTTATTCTCTTGATTATTTCGTTTGCTTGTGGAAAGCTTTTTAGATTGATGTGGTCCCATTTGTTTATTTTTGCCTTTGTTGCTTTTGCTTTTGGTGTCAGATTGAAAAAAGTCATCTCCAAAAGCTATGTCAAGGAGCTCACTGCCTATATTTTCTTCTGCAGGTTCTGTGGTGTCAGGAGTAACATTCAAATCTTTAATCCACTTGAGTTGGTTTTTGTAGATGGTGTAAAGTGTGGTCTCATTTCATTCTTTTGCATATTGCTGTCTAGTTGTCCTAATATAATTTTTTAAAAATAATTTTACTTACTTACTTTTGGCTGTGCTGGGTCTTCATTGCTGTGAGGGGTTTTCTCTAGTTACCGCAAGTGGTGGCTACTCTCTAGTTGTGGTTCCGGGCCTTCTCATTGCTATGGCTTCTCTTGTTGCAGAGGATGAACTCTAGGGTATGTGGACTTCAATAGTTGTGGCTCCTGGGATCTAGAGCACAGGTTCAATAGTTGTGACACACAGGCTTAGTTGCCCCACAACGTATGGGAATCTTCTTGGACCAGGGATTAAACCTGTGTCTAATGCATTGGTAGGTGGATTCTTTACCACTGGGCCACTAGGAAAGCACCCCAACACCATTTATTAAAGAGACTATCTATTTCCTATTGCATGTCATTGGCCTCTTTGTTATGAATTAGTTGAGTGTATATGCGTGGATTTATTTCTAGGCTATTATGTTCCATTGAGCTATGTAATTTTTATACTAATACCACACTGCTTTAATTACTATAGCTTTGTATTATAGTTTAAAATTAATGTGCATGGTGCCTCCCCTCTTCATTCTTCCTTCTCAAGGTTAGTTTGGCTATTCAGCTTCTTTTATGGTTTTATACAAATTTTAGGACTGTTTGTTCTGTTTCTGTAATGCCATTGTATTTTGATATGGATCGCATTGAATCTGTAGATTGCTTTTCATTTTCAGTCACTCAGTTGTGTCCGACTCTTTGCAACTCCATGAACTTAGCCTGCCAGGCTCCTCTGTCAATGGAGTTTTCCAGGCAAGATAGATTGTTTTGGGTGGTATGGACATTTTTATTTTTTATTTATTTATTTGGCTGTGCTAGGTTTAGTTGCAGCACACAAGATCTTCTATCTTTGTTGCAGCTTTCAGGATCTTAGTTGTGGCATGTGGGATCTAGTTCCCTGACCAAGGATCAAACCCTGGCACCCTGCATTGGGAGCATGAAGTCCTAGCCACTGGCCCACCAAAGAAGTCCTGGTATTTTATTTATGTTATTTATTTTTGGCTGTGTTGAGCCCTTGTTGCTTCACGGGCTTTTCTCTAGTTGTGGCAAGCCAAGGCTGCTCTCAAGTTGCAGTGGCATCTCTTGTTGTGGAGCATGAACTCTGGGGCACAGAGGCTTCAGTCGTTGCAGCACATGGGCTCAGTATGGACATTTTAACAATATGAATTCTTGCAGCCCATGAACATGGAATATCTATTTATTTGCATTTTCTTCCATTTCTTTCACTTAAGTCTTGTTATTTTCAATATTTAAGTCTTACTCTTTCTTGGTTAATTTATCCCTAGATTTTTTATTCATTTAGATGCAATTTGCCAATGGAATTGTTTTACTAATTTCTCTTTCTGATAGTGCATTATTAGTGTGTAGAAACACAACAGGTTTTTGTGTATTGATCCTGAACATTACTAAATGTATTAATTCTAAGAGTTTCTGTGTCCACGTGGCCACTGAAGTACTCTTTTGGCAGCCGATAGAATACCTCAGTGGTGGAATGGACACATGAAGCCTATTAGTTCTGACCTCATGGCCAAGCTAAACAGTTCAGCATAATGGAGCTGCAGCTTGAAGGTGGAGCTAGAATCTACAAACAGGCCAAACAGAAAGAGTCTTGACCTCCTCACTCTGCAGTGTTCACAGGGAGGAGGCTACAGTGCTGGGGGCTGTCCCAGTTTGTGCCAACCTGAAACACATGGGCTTTGCCACAAAGCAAAACATGTAGGCTTGCACATACAAGGTCCAGGACTTGGGTGGGCAGCACAGTCCTAGGTTCTCTGTGGCCTCTTTCCCTCTGAATGGTGTTTTCCTTCAAAAGATCCATTGAATCTTCCATTTTAAAAAAAAAATCATAAAATTGTGGGATTTTAGAGCTGCAAAAGAACCGAGGTTTGATTTAGTTCAATTTCCCACCCCATTTTGTTTATAATAATGCTATTTGCCACTTGTTGAATAACAATATGAAATATTTATTGAATATGTACTGTGTGCCAGGAGATTTTCTAAGTGCCCTGTGTATGTTAACGTATTTGGCAATCACAGCAGAGCTTTGCAGAAGGACTCTCGTTATTCCCAGTGTGTCGATGAGGAAACTGAGGCACAGGGAGTAAAGGAACTTGCAGTAAGACAACTGGCAAGTGGCAGGATCAGGATTCACACCCAGGTTTGTGTAACTCTGAGCCCTCTTAGTCCCCTGTTTCACAGAAACCCCAACACAAAAGTATATACCCCACTTCATGCAGCCAAAGAACAAGAGTATCAAGACTTGGGGCCACAATGCTGGAAAACAGGAAGTAGTTCTGTATTTTCTTAACATAGACCCAACCCCAAACATGCATCCGTGTGCAGGCATATGCATGCACTGTCTTGCTGTCTCAGTCTTCCACCTCTGCCTGCCTAGTGTTTGAGGGTAGTCCAGTGTCCATGGCTGGATTAAAATGCGTTTTGAAGTCACTATGAAGTGACTTCATTTGTGTGACGAATGTTATCCAGGGCAGGTGTGGGTGTCTCCTCTCTCGCCGGGGCCAACCGACTGCCCAGCGGCCAGATAAAGGATGGGGCAGGAAGGCTACTACTTTCTGAAGCCACATCCTGGCCCTGCCATTCAGCATCCAGAGGCTTGGGTTGTTGTGGTCATTGCTGTCCATCCTATTGGGTGGGTAAAGGGTCTCCTTGCTGAGGATTTCTGCAGGGTCAGAACCTGGACAGAGAAGCCATGTGTATGAAGGAAAAGTTTCCATAGCCCAAGGTCCCAAGAGAATGAAAAGGCCACAGGGAGGAAGTGAAACGGGTGGCTTTGCCCAAGCCTAGGGAAGCAGGGCTGCCCGTGGCAGCCTCACCAGAGTTGGCTTTGGCTCTGTCAGACAGGTGGACAGCAGCCTGGGACTGCCCAGTGGATGCCTGAAAGACACTGGCTCCTCTGAGGCAAAGAGAAGGTGCCTGGATGCTAACTCAGGAAAGGCCTGTGTTGACTGTACCCATTCAAGTCTGCACTCTGCATATGTTAATTAACCACCCGCACTGTGGATAACTACCTGGAGAAGGAACTGTGGTCCAAGTGCTGTACCAAGATCAAGGTATCAGGCTTCCTGAGTGGTGTTCAGGGTGTTTAAAGACGTGGATTCCAGGTTTCAGATTCCAGCCCATACCTCCAGGTTTCTTATGGCTTAAGAATTCAATTCTTAATTCAACTACATTTCAGCTTTGGTAGTTATAGGGCCAGAGGACATTTAAGAGGTTATCCAGTTACCCTGGCTTTTGGGAGACTCCAGAATTTGGGACACAGTTGAAGAGGGGCTCCTTTCCTAGTCTCCTTGGCAGCCCAGTCTTTGATCATAATCTTGGCCAGACCTTTTATGATGGCTCTGTCTGTTCACTACTGCTTGCTGGAAAGGAGAAATCTACTTCAAAAGCACTGTGCACTCCTTATGTAATTGGCTTTTTTGTCACTTATGGGGTTTTAGTTTGTCCTTTGTGAAGCTGCCAAATCCTAACTCTTCCCATCTCCACCAAAAGTTCCAGGTGTACCCTTGATTTAAATACATATCAGATTTGCCCAAAATGTAGTCTAATCATTCCTAGACTTAGTCGCCCTTTCTGAGAAGGTCTGGACCCCTGACCAGTATCCACTGTACCTGCTTCTGCTCCAGGTTGAGCAGAAGCCCTGGGCTACCTCTCTGGTGTGTCTGTTTTGGCCATAAGCATCTTGGCTGTAGACATCTTTGTTTGCCACAGGCATTTCCATTGCAAACATTTTTACTGCATATCTCATTGGTTGTAATAGCAATATTAAATAATAGAAACTAAAAGAGAAATATTAAAAAAAAACCATAGTGAAACAAAAAATGAGAATTAACAAACAAAAACAAAGTCTTTATTGTGAAATACAAAATATTTCAATACTTTTTTTTTTTCTTTATTTATCTTTGGCTGCACTGGGTCTTCATTGCTATGCAGGCTTTTCTCTAGTTGCGGTAAGTGGGGAGCTACTCTCTAGTTGTGGCGCATGGACTTCTCATTGTGGTGGCTTCTCTTGTGGAGAACAGGCTGTAGGCACTCAGGCTTCAATAGTTGAAGAGGTGGGCTCAGAAGTTGCACCTCACAGGCTCTAGAGCGTTGGCTCACCCTTTGTGGTTCAAGAGCTTGGTTGGTCCAAGGCATGTGGAAACGTCATGGATCAGGGATGGAATCTGTGTCCTTTGCATTGACAGGCAGATTCTTATCCACCATACCACCAGGGAAATCCCTGGATAAATTTTCATGGCCTGGAGAAGGCAATGGCACCCCACTCCAGTATTCTTGCCTGGAAAATCCCATGGATGGAGGAGCCTGGTAGGCTGCAGTCCATGGGGTCGCTAAGAGTCGGACACAACTGAGCAACTTCGCTTTCACTTTTCACTTTCATGCATTGGAGAAGGAAATGGCAACCCACTCCAGTGTTCTTGCCTGGAGAATCCCAGGGACGGGGGAGCCTGGTGGGCTGCCGTCTCTGGGGTCACACAGAGTCGGACACGACTGAAGTGACTCAGCAGCAGCAGCAGCAGCAGCAGCAGATTCATGGCAGTATTGCACAAGTAACATTTTATTTTGTGGGTTGTACCTAAGCGCTTGTCTTTCATTCACTTTATTTTTATTTTAATATTCATTTATTTAGTTGTGCCAGGCCATAGTTGCAGCTCTCTGGATCTTTATTTGTGGCATACGAATTCTTAGTTGCAGCATGTGGAATTTAGTTCCCTGACCAGGGATCAAACCCGGGCTCCCTGCACTGGAAGTGCAGAGTCTTAGCCACTGGACTACCAGGGAAGTCCCTTAACAGTATTTTATGCTTTGTTGTTGTTGTTGTTAATTATTCGCCTCACTCAGCATCACGTTTTTTCTGTTTCACTATAATTTCTTCCTTCATTGAGCAAGGTGTCAGTTTCCATATACTAGGATGCACATTGGTGACTGAGCTCTGTGTTGCCTTGTGAAAACCTCCCACCATTGTGTATTCTTGGTGTATTGTCACTTGTCCCTTGACAGACGTTCCAGGGTTCTATGGGAAACGTGGCTTAGACTCTGCCTTCAAATCACTGGAGGATTTGCAAACTGATACGTTATCATTTTCTAGTAGTCTGCAGTCAGGTTTGCCCTCTGTTATTTCACACTTTCCCGGAAGTTTTATCACCATATTTTCTATTGAGTCAATATACATAGTGCTTCTCATTCACCATTTTAAGACCACATGTCTACTGTTCACTGTATAGACCATTATGAGAGCTAAGATTTATGCAATATAAGAATAGGAGTCCTGCATCAGTGGAGAAGTGAAACCAAACTGTCAGACTAAACTGTCAGCCAATTATTTTGTCTTCTAAGGCAAGATTGCCTTACAGCCTATTAGTTCTGCAGTGAAAATGCAGCGAAGATGCTTACAAAGAATGTTCCTAGCTCCCTTCTCTAGGGTTCATTTATTGCCACGGGGCGCTTTTGAATCCTAACCTAGGGAACCAAGAGACAAGGTGGTGCCTGAGTTTAGGAAACTAGAACAACCCACAGCCTTGGGTTTGTATGTGGAAGCTCTTTAACGTATAAGGCCTTCACAGTTGCCTGGATTAATGACTGTAAAAACTACCCATGTCCTTGGAGGGAGCCTCTCAAGTCTTCAGAGGTGGGGGATGGTCTACCCCCCATGGGTGCTCACGGACTGATGTGGGAAAATCAAGCAAAATCAAGATCTGTTAGTGGAAGAAGCAATGGGATGGGGTGGGGGAATGAATTCCGAAAAGGCCAAAATGCTAAACATTCTCCCTAGGTAGCCACTCCTTTTTGTCTTTCCTGAGCTTCCTTTCACTAATCTGTCCTTCAACTACTGATTACCAAAGAAAAGAAGAATCTCTCTGTCATAGTGGGGAGTGCTCATGGCCTGGCGACTGTTATAGCTTGCTCTGTGTTATAATCTCGCTCATTCTGAAAGCTGGAGGTAATATGGAAATGCTGTAGGCAACCTCATTCCTGGCCTCCATTCATCATCTGTCTGTGATGTCTTTCATACCTGGAGGTGGTGCTTCTTCGCTCAATCTGGAGACTCTCCCGCGAGATCAACCGTTTCTCCCCATTCGCATTCCTGTGCTACAGCCTTCCTTCTGCTCTGGACTTCCTGTTCTATTTTTGAACAGTCAGAGCCTGGACACATGCCTTGGCAGACTCAGAGCCCCTGTGAATGGTAAGCATCCCACCTGAATACCTGCCCTGCACTGAGTGCCCTGGGTTTGCCCCAAGTGCAAGGTGGTTGCTTGCCTCCCATCAGCTGTCACCCTTCACCCTCCCAACCTGGCTGGCCACATTTTCTCCTCCTGCTGTCAGCTGTTGAAATGCAAACTGTGTGTGAAGAGGTGATTCCTTGCCTGGGAGATTCCAGAGTTTACAGGTCTGTGCTCTGCCTCGCTGGGGTGCCCTCAGCAACCACACCAGAAGGTGACTGAGGCCCTGTTTCTTTGGAACAGTGAGTCGAGCACACAGTATTGTAGCTTCCTTAAATCTTCTTCAGTCCTGTCCATCCAGAGGGTGGAGGCGGATTCCAATTTCTGTGGGTTTTTCTGATCACTTAGCACATGCCAGGTGGCACACAGGAACCCAGAATTTGGGCCACAGACTTTCTGTCTCTAATCCAAACAAGAACCTCTACAAAATGTACCGCACTTCCCGTGGGTGCTCGAGCTGGACCCATGTGGATAGGTGCCCACATGAATGTTCTTCCCTGTGAGTGGTGTCCTGCTACAGATTACCTGGGAGAACATGGGTGCTACCTAGCTTAGGGACAGGACTCATTCTAAGAGGTCACCTTGTCATTGTATCTATGTCTGGTGCTTTGTTGTTGCTGCTGTTGTTTTAAAAGGGGTGCTGTGCTTAGTTGCTCAGTTGTGTCCAACTCTTTGCGACCCCACGGAGTGTAGCCTGCCAGGCTCCTCTGTCCATGGGGATTCTCCAGGCAAGAATACTGGAGTAGATTGCCATGCCCTCCTCCAGGGGATCTTCCCAACCCAGGGATCGAACCCAGGTCTCCTGCATTGTAGGCTGATTCTTTACCATCTGAGCCACCAGAGAAGCTCAAGAACACTGAAGTGGGTAGCCTATCCCTTCTCCAGGGGAACTTCCTGACCCAGGAATCAAACGGGAGTCTCCTGCAAGAGAGGGGTCTCGGGCAGATTCTTTACTAGCTTAGCTGAACTACCTGGGAAAGGGAGAAATTTTAAAATGAGAGTTGTGGGATCAGCTTGGGTAATAAAGAATTTTTTATCAGATTTAATCTTTACCTCCCCCCATGTCCTTTCCTTCATCATGAAAAGATTTTTAATGCATGATGACATTAACCATTTCATGGTTTTAAATCTTACAAAGAAAAAATTATCATTTTCAACTCCTAATTTTCAGTTACTTATATTCTTTTTATATTCTATTATAAAAAATCATAGAGATTAATGACAAAAGACATATACTAAAGAATGGGTATGAATATGCAGTTCATAAAAACAAATTCAGGTGACCAAGTATGAAAAACGTTCAACCTCACTGATAAATATTAAACCAATGTTTTTCACTTATAAAAATGGCAAAAGTTGATAAATTAATAGTACCCAATGTTAGTGATAAAGAAAGGAAACAGACTCTATGGAGCTGGTAAATATGTAAGTAGGGGCTCCCTTTCTGCCAGGCATTTGACTGCATGTATCAAGGGCCTGCAGTTAAAATTTTTTCTTCTAGGAATTTATATGAAAACATATATACATATATATATGGAAATGTGTGTAAGCACTTACTTAAAGGACATTCACTATAGAATTATCTATAATAGCAAAAAATTGGAACCAGTAGGAATGCCAAATAGTAAAGGCTGTTAGACTATGAAATAGACCTCTAAAAATATTTTTTAATATTTCATGACAAAGAAATTTCATGATAGGAAAAAAAGAGCATTTAGCAGGGAAGCCCAATAGATTTTATGGAAAAACCCAAATGATGTTTTTGGTCAACACAATATAAAGTGCTCAGTACAGTCATATATTTTTTTTAAATATGCATGTATACATATCTTTAAACAAAAAATGTAGTAATTATGGGTAATTTTTATTTTCTTTTGCATTCATACCTGAATTTTCTGAATTCCTTATTACATACTCATAGCTTATATAATTGGTTTTTTTTGTCTTAATGAACAGATAACTTGATAGCTGTGCCATAGTTAAGGTTCCTGAGAACCTACTTTGATTTTGGAGTTTTAAGAGTTTGGATTTTTTTCTGGACCAAAATCTAAAAGGATCAGAAAAGAGTTGAGCTCCCATGTAAAGCAGAGTAACTACCTTCATAAAGATCCCCAAATCATGAAGGGAATAAGGGGGAGGTCTGCTCAGGTTTTCATTTTGCCACCTGGACCCATTCATTGAGAATATGAAGGCTAACTACTTACATGTCACAGTGGGATTTTAATTTATGTAATGGAGCTATTATTAATTATTTCTTTATCTTCAAAATAAAAAGCCTTTAAATTCTGCTTGTATCTCCTTCTCCTAATTGAAAAGCTTACTTGATGGTGGTTTAGGGATGACATCATTGTTCCCTGAGGCTCCCTTCTTCCTCTCCCACATCCTTTCTTTTTTTTCTCCTTCCTCCTTTTTGGGGAAAGGAGGGATCCCTTTTCCTTACCTGTGCCTTAAGCCTGCTGGTGTCTGGTTGGGATGCCCCAGCCCCAGCAGAGATATGAGGGCTACAGGGCTGGAGATGGCTGCTTTGGCCCAGAAAGGACGGGAGTCATTATTGCAGTATTTGGTCTGTGCTTGGAGCTGAATTTTTTTTGCCACCATTATATCTGTTCCACCTCTGAGATGTGGATTTGTGTCTGTTTTCTGATAGACATGCCAGTGGTGACTTCCTTCTGGCGTACCAGGTTAGTCAGGTAATAGAGATGAAACAGGGCCAGTGCTTAAATGTGAATTTCTGCCATTCTCAAGGGAGCACTTACTTCCCCACCACCCTTGGGATTAGAACCCTCAACAATATTGGGAACCTGGGCTCCACGTGGGTGTTAATGTAATGCCTTTAGGCATTGTTTAGATAGCTCACTGCTCTAGTTATCCAAGACCATAGCACTCAGGATTGAGATCAAGATTAAGGATTCAGTTATCCTTAATCTTTCTGAAAACTGGTCTTAGTTTGGTCACCAAAGGGACTCAGGATTCATACTTTTGTAAAGTGAAAGTTGCTCAGTCGTGTCTGACTCTTTGCAACCCCATGGACTATACAGTCCATGGAATTCTCTAAGCCAGGATTCTGGAGTGGGTAGCCTTTCCCTTCTCCAGGGGATCTTCCCAACCCAGGTCTCCTGCAATGCAGGCAGATTCTTTCCCAGCTTAGCCACAAAGGAAGCCCAAGAATACTGGAATGGGTAGCCTATCCCTTCTCCAGGGGATCTTCCTGACCCAGGAATCAAACTGGTCTCCAACATTGCAGGCAGATTCCTTTACCAACTGAGCTATCAGGGAAGCCCCAAAAGTGAAAGTGAAGGTAGCTCAGTCTTGTCCGACTCTTTGTGACCCCATGGACTATACAGTCCATGGAATTCTCCAGGCCAGAATACTGGAGTGGGTAGCCTTTCCCTTCTCCAGGGGATTTCCCCAAACCAGGGATCAAACCCAGGTCTCCTGCCTTGAAGGTGGATTCTTTATCAGCTTAGGCACAGAAGGAAGCCCAAGAATGCTGGAGTGGGTAGCCTATCCCTTCTCCAGTACATCTTCCTGACCCAGGAAGAAAACCGGGGTCTCCTGCATTGCAGGCAGATTCTTTACCAGCTGAACTACCAGGGGAGCCATACTACTGTAAAGCATGATGCAAAAGGACATACATTATAGAAGATTGGGAAGCTCTGAGGAACCACTGGGACTGCCCATCACAGAGCATTTCCTGGGTTTAGATATGGGGCGGTGTACTTTATCTAGTTATCTCACCCAGGTGACCACATGAACTCTAGAAGGTAGATATTACATTCCATTCTCCACGTGAGGAATAAAGGAGGCTCTAGAAATTGTTATTTGTCCAAAGTTTCCAAACTGACACCTGCTGCTGGAGCCAAGTTTTGAACCCATGCCTATTTCTTCTGGCATGCCAGGCTGGCTCATGGAGCATTGGGCTAAGCTGAGAAATCTATAGTTAGAGTTTCACTTGTGGTATTACTATCAGCCTGGGCTGGGAAATAAGTTTCCATCAGGTTTGCTTCTGACACAGGCTTCTCAGACTTCGGCATGCAGCAAATTGGCCCGGAGAGCTCGTAAAGTGCAGATCTGGGGTTGGTGAGATGGTTTGCTATCAGTGGTGCTGATGCTCAGGGCACACACCCGAGGCCTCCACCTGGAATAATGCCGCCCTCAGTATGGAGGCAGGCAAAGGCTCCTGGGTGCAGAATTTGGATTTAAATTCTGATCCTGCCAATTAGAAGGTGACTTGGGCAAGCTGCTTACTCTCTCTGGACTTGCTTACTCATCTTGAAAATAAGGATTTAAATGGCCGCTACTTCTTAGAGTTGTGAGGATTAGATGAGATAAGCCATGTGAAGTACTTACAATCAATAGTTCTTAATCAGGATTTGCTTTTTATTAGTAGCACATGGAGCCACAAAGTCCTGGGATGAAGGGAAGTGCTGCGGCCTTTGAGTCAAAAGGTGTGAGATCCTATCTAGGTCTCTTCCATAAGCCCCAAATCTCCTTTGGGGAGGGGAGGTCTGCAGAGCCCTCATTTGCCTCTGGGCGGAAGGGTTAATGTGTACCTGGATGGTTTCTTGCTGTGGGGACCAGTAAGTCGCTCGGATCCCAGGGCTTACCCTAGAAGGCCTCTGGGACCTCCTGACAGGTGTCCTGAGGATGCACTTGTGACCTCCAGGGCCCACATCAGACAGCATGGATAACATGCAACTAGCATGTGCTGTTGGCCCTCTGGAGTCCTCTTCCACCCTTAAGCCCTGAGTCGCCCTTATGGCCACTGTGCCTGCTACAGTTTAAGGGCCTCAGTTTCTCCTTCCTTTTCATTGCAGCTGTTTATTAAATTTCTATCTAGGATGCTCCATGATCTCATATCATTCGGAAAGGAAGACAGAAGCACTGGCGCTTGTCCTCAGGGTCTCCTCTGTAGTGGCTTCAGCCACTTCGTCCATTTCATTCCTATAGCACCTTGGGCTCTGGAGCAGTCAGGCATGTGTACAGTGTAGTCATTCCCCTCAGAGTCCGGCTGCAGCACCCTGTTCTGTGACAGGAACACAGTAATTTAGAGCCTTCCTGCACTAAGTGTGGTTCCTGGGTCAGCCACATCAGCATCACCAGGCCCCATTCTTGTTTGAAGATGCACGTTTTATTATGATTCAGATATGGTAAGGCCAACAGATCAGGAGATAATTGCCGCTGAAAAAGCACCTCGTTATTCACAGTCCCCAAGAGCCATAGCATGCTATGTCACACAGGGCCACATGGGGAAGCACCTGGGTCAGTCAGGAGGCAGAGGTTGTGGGGAAAACATGAGCAAGGGCCTTTATTTTAGTTTCCATGGAAAGGAACATGTGAAGCGGAGTAAGGAAGATTACGACTGGCTAGAGTGAATAATTGGAGCAGGCTCTGGGGTGCAGGGGCTGCCTCCAGTTGTCTTGTACCTGACCCTGGGGTGATTAGGGCAGGGGAACAGTGGCCTGGAGGGTAGGAGTTGGTTGTGAGAGGAGAGAGGAGGGAGCTTTGGATTTGTCAGTTTGCATACTAAAAGTACACTTGCAGGTGAGGCCTTTCCTATAGAAATTGACCAGCCAGCATCAGCAAGCCCTTAAGATGTCAGAACATCAGAAATATAGAAAATAAAAAGGCATGACTGATGGACTGACCTACGGAATCAGAATCTGTATTTTAACAAGACCCCCCACGGCTTGAGAAACACTCACATAGGACACTCTGACAGTTTGAACTCAGTTCCCTAAGAGCAGCAGATGTCCTAAGCCATTCTCTGTACAAGTTGGGATGATGACTTTAGGTTTGTGAGACTAGGTACCTTAAAACAAGGCTGACATCTTGAATGGACAGCTACAAGAAGAATCTCTGAAAACATTAGCAGTACTTGCCATTTCCTGGGCTTATGCTTAATAATATTCTTTCGATTGTCAATAATGGTTTTTGTAGCAGCCACAGATACTGTCCAAACAGATATGGTATTACCTTCCATAACATAACTTATTTAAAGGAGGGAACTTACTACCCAATCAGTGGATGGAGATAAAAACCAGTATTTTTATCCCATTTTTACACTGGGAAAAGTGGTCATTAAATTTTCCAGTGAAAGCCTGGCTTTCCACACCCTCAGCTGAGCAGTACCTCAGTTCCTTTTCATGGGGCATTAGTCTCTTTGAAGTGATCTCTTCAGGTGACCAGTTGTTGTCATTGTTGTTCATTTGCTCAGTTCAGTTCAGTCGCTCAGTCGTGTCCAACTCTTTGTGACCCCATGGACTGCAGCAGGCCAGGCCTCCCTGTCCATCACCAACTCCCGGAGTACACCCAAACTCATGTCCATCGAGTCGGTGATGCCAGCCAGCCATCTCATCCTCTGTCATCTCCTTCTCCTCTTGCCCCCAATCCCTCCCAGCATCAGAATCTTTTCCAATGAGTCAACTCTTCACATCAGGTGGCCAAAGTACTGGAGTTTCAGCTTTAGCATCTGTCCTTCCAATGAATAATCAGGACTGGTTTCTCTTAGGATTGACTGGTTGGATCCCCTTGCAGTCCAAGGGACTCTCAAGAGTCTTCTCCAACACCACAGTTCAAAAGTATCAATTCTTTGGTGCTCAGCTTTCTTCACAGTCCAACTCTCACATCCAGTCATGACCACTGGAAAAACCATATCCTTGGCTAGACGGACCTTTGCTGGCAAAGTAATGTCTCTGCTTTTGAATATACTATCTAGCTCAGTCATGTCCTGTTCTGTGCAATCCCATGGACTGCAACATACCAGGCTTCCCTGTCCTTCACTGTATCCCAGAATTTATTCAGACTTATGTCCGTTGAGTCGATGATGCCATCCAACCATTTCATCCTCTGTTGCTGCCTTCTCCTCCTGCCCTCAATCTTTCCCAGCATCAGGGTCTTTTCCAGTGAATCGACTGTTCACGTCAGGTAGCCAAAGTTTTGGGGCTTCAGCTTCAGCATCAGTCCTTCCAATGAATATTCAGGGTTGATTTCCTTTAGGATGGACTGGTTTGATCTCCTTACAGTCCAAGGGTCTCTCAAGAGTTTTCTCCAATACCACAGTTCAAAAACATCAGTTCTTTGGCTCTCAGCCTTCTTTACGGTCCAGCTCTCACATCTATACATGACTATGGGAAAAAACACAGCAGGTGACCAGTACAACTGACATTTGTCATCACACACAGAGACTCTTCTGGAAGGAGCCCTGATTACCCTACTCCACTTGGAGTAGAGGCAGTGAGTGTATCAGGAAAGAATAGAGCCAGATGTGGATGCTGCTTAGAATCGCAGTGCTTGGGCATAAAGAGACCTTTGAAATCATTGAGGCAGATCCCTCATTTTAAAGATGAGGACTCTGAAGCCAAGATGGTAGCAGGAGGCCCTGTGACTCCTCAATGCAGGGACAGGGCAGGACCCAGGCTCCAGGGTCCAGGCCAGCATCCCTAGCTCGTGCCATGGAGTTTTCCCCTCTGCCCTGCACCACTTTTACAGAGTGCCTCCTGGTTTCTAGATCAGAGCCCAGACAGATACTTCATGCCCAGTCTGGTGGCACTGACAATGCAGCTGGTATTTTATTTCTCGGATTTATTTATTTATACCCAGTCTTGTTGCAAAAGGATTTAGGGCTGCTTGTAAAGTTGCAAACAACAGAGCGAGATAAAGTAAATTTAAAACAAATGAGAAAGATAAGACAGAGGAATAAGTAGCTTCTCAGTAGCATTGCCCGTTGCCACCCTGCTAGGGCTGTTGACTGTACAGCTGTTAAATGGGCACAGTTGGCGCTGGGTCTTGTGTCCCTGGCTCCTCTGCCCGGCACCTTGGCAGAGCCTTCTTCCTGGCTGGCTGTAGAACTTTTCCCCTTTCGTGGTCGAGATGCCCTTGAAGGTCACTCTGAGGGACTGGGAAGTTCTCCGCAGCGGGTCCCATTTGCAGGATGTGACACGGTGGCGGTGGTGACAGTGACAGGGTGGCTGTTGTTGCCAGTGCTCTGTTAAGGCTAGGCAAGGGAGGAGAGCTAGCTGGTACGTGAGATCTTCCACCCCTTAGGGCTGTCCGGAATCAGTGGCCTTCTTGGTCCCTTTGTTTTTCACACCCCTGCAGGCCGAGAGGAGGACAGTGAGTGCAGCTGGGGTTCAGAGCTGTTGCCCAGGCTTCCCCCCACTCCCTTTATCCCTTTTGCACTCTTTTGACCTCTGTTCAAGCTCCCATCTGTCGGTTCTGTGAGGCCAACTCCCTCACTACCTCGACTTCTTCATTCAGGGGCCCCGGTATCCTCCTCACTCTCAGGACTTCCGCTTTCTCCTGCAGACAGGCTGTGGTCTGAGTATCCCTTGTTTTCAGGTGCTCTGACTCCCTGGTCCTTGTCCCCACCCATCCTTGGTTTGGGTAGACTCTGCAGTCCCTTTAAAGACTCTCCTCCTGCAAAGTGAATGAAAGCTAAGAACACAGGGAATCCCAGTACTCACAGTGCCTCTCAGCCCTAGGAATGCTCGGAACTGTGTTGTTATCATTGCTTGGATCAGAGGCACTAAATCCTCTGCAGTGCATAGGGCGATTCCACCCAGGGAGGACTTGTCCCGCCAAAAATGCCAGGTGCATCCCTGCTGATAAACACTGATAAGAATTGAGAGATGCCTAAATATTTGCAGTTGTACAGTAGCATCAGAAGAGCCACACTGCAGATTTCTTGGTTTGTGCCCAAGAGTTTAGTGGGAGGAAATTACTAACTTATTTTTATCTACACAGTGTGGTCAGAAGGCATTACATTCTGAAGGGTCATGCTATGCTGGGAATTGTTTATTTCATTAGGCTGAAGTCCTACGGTTGGCTCAACCTGTGTTGGCCTGCATCTGGGACCTGCTAACTTCTTGGTTTAGATGGGCACTCGGAGCCAGCGAGAGCCCCGTGAGCTGCCAGTGCAGCCTGTCACGTGGGTGCTGTCAGATCACCCCAAACCCCCGACAGGAGGCCAGTGGCTGGCCCAGCATCAGAGAGTGGGATCTGGCTGCAGTGGGAAAATATTTCAGAGGTTTTGTTCTGTAACAGGCAGAGGAGTTGAGCACTCAGAGTTAAATGGTCTATTGCCTCTCATAAACCCACCACCATTCCCTTAGGCTTCAAAAATGATTTTTGAGCCCACTGGCTAAGAGAGGTAATTAAAGTTAGCTAGCCTTCAGACCTCTGGAAACTGGTGGCCCGCTGATTCCTGTGTTTTCTTGCACTTCACTGTGGGTTGGCTAATTATTTCCTGATTTATCCATTCATTATCTAACACACTTTGAGTGCCTGCTACAGGCCAGTACTAAGGCAAGGTCCTGACTTCTTGGCTTTTTCTGGCACAGTGGAAGAGGGAGGTGAGTCTGTCAGTGGTTCGAGAGCCAGGTGCCAGGTGCCAGGTGTGGGCAGCGTGCCGGCAGCATGGAGGAGGGACTCTTGTGAGACCTGGCAGGGATACAGGGTGACTGGGCACTCCAGGGTATCCCAAATGTGGCCATGTTTGAACTGGGTCTTGAAAAAAAAAAACCACAGAGTTAGCCAAGGGGAAGCACCAACTCCCAGAGACAAGCAACAAAGACTGTCAGTGGTCTGGTGGCTGGGGGGCAGGGTGCCATGGGGGGAGGGATAAGCCTAGCACCTGGGGGCCCTGGGGACCAGGGAGCTGAGATAGATTCTGCTGTAGCTCAAAGACAGGAGAGGCCATTAGACATCCCCTCAGTGCCACGTGTCAATCAAAATAATTAAAAGCAGAAGAACCGGAAAGACAAGGTTCATATATCCCAACATCCATTCAGCTTTTTCCCCAAGAAGAAACTTTTGATAAAATAAGGTAAAGTGCCAAAAAGATGTGTGTTCAATAGGATGACATAAAGTAAGTAGAATAAAAGTAGGTTAAAAAAGAAAAGGGAGAGAAAAGTAAAGAAAAAAAACAGAACCCTGCAGAACTGAGTGATGGCCAGCCCTGGGTGCCAGTGACTACTTGGAGTCAGACAGACCTGAGTTCAGGTCTGACTTTACTAACTCAAGCTTTGACCTCTCTGGACTTTGTTTCCTCATCTGAACTCTGGGTTAATAATACCAATCTCATCACATTTTCTGTGAGGATTAATGTAATCCCAGTGGGTTTTACCACTAGTTTATTTATTGCTTTTTAAAGTATTAACTTAGCCCAGGGCAAGCGGTAGATTATGGTTTTTGAGGATTAGTTTTCATTCGTGGAATAAAGAACAGTCACAACTTAGAGCTAGTAAAATAGATTCTAGAAATGACAGAATTTCTATTCATTTATTTATTCATTGGATAAATATCCATCACACGCTTTCTTATTTTTATTTTTTGGCTGCATTGCGGCTTCATTTAGCACACAGGTGTCTCTAGTTGTGGCATGCAAGCTTCTCTAATTGCAGCAGGTGAGATCTTAGTTCCCCAATCAGAGACTGAACCCCGGGTTCCCTGCATTGGGAGCACAGAGTCTTATCCCCTAGACTACTGAGAAAGTCCCCAATCACACACTTCCTATGAGCAGGCACTGTGGGAGGCTAAGGACTGGAATAGTGAACAAGACACACCTGGTCTTTGCTTTCAGAAAGCTCCTAATCTGGTAAAGAGGACCAGGTATTTAGGGATCCTGCGCTGAAACTTGNCTTATCCCCTAGACTACTGAGAAAGTCCCCAATCACACACTTCCTATGAGCAGGCACTGTGGGAGGCTAAGGACTGGAATAGTGAACAAGACACACCTGGTCTTTGCTTTCAGAAAGCTCCTAATCTGGTAAAGAGGACCAGGTATTTAGGGATCCTGCGCTGAAACTTGTGTGAGCCTCCACTAGCAGCTTGTTTGGACTGACCTGAGCCAGTTTGGTCATGCAACAGTTGCCCCTGTCGAAGGCTGAGGTGGTGAAGCTTAGCTTCTACTCCCAGAACCTTACCACCCGGTGGTAATGAATGCAAGTGTTAGACGGAAGTCTGCTGCAGAGACCGACAGTTATCAAACAAATGTTTATCAAGTAGGGAGAAGGCAGTTTGACCAACCTGTTTGGTGAACTTGATGAAGTGCCAGCCCTCTCTCTGTTGGGCTGTTCCAGCTCTACTTCAGAGAAAAGGTTCGTTCAAGGCAGCTGCAGAAGTAGTCCAGAGACAGGACTGTTTCCCCGTGTCAGCTTCATGCTGTCAGCAACCTTCCTGCTGTGACAGTTGCACTCGGGGCAGCCTCCAGGACCCTGCTTACGCAAGGGTGGGGATGTCACTAAACTTTTTTGCCAGGCTGCATACCCCGAACACCAATAAGAACCCATTTCTAGCATTCGTTATACTAAATCACAGGTTTCACCAACACTAGCCCATTTTTTAATGTTCAGAATGTTTATCCAGATAGCCAAAGGACTTGAAGTAGGCAGTGTGGGAATGTGACCTCAGGTTAATACCAGCTGACGAATCCAGACTTTGTATTCTTCATAGCCTGTGAGCCGATCACCCCTAGAGGTAGCAGCCAAGACCAACTGGTTCATACACAATAAAACACCAGCTACGTACTCTTTTTCTCTCTTGCATATGTTTACATACTCAAGTGCTTTAAAGTAAATTAGACATGCAACCATGTTCCATTTCTCTCTCCTATTCAAAAGGTATCATGGGGGAGTAGCATAGGAAAGCACTAGATTATATCTAAAGTGACTATAAAGCCTAGTTTGCCTGGGAGAGTTACAGTTTGTACCTGATGCCCTGAGTTCAGTTCAGCTGCTCAGTCGTGTCCAACTCTTTGCAACCCCATGAACCGCAGCACGCCAGGCCTCCCTGTCCACCACCAACTCCTGGAGTCCACCCAAACCCATTTGNGAAGAGATCTCTAGTCTTTCCCATTCTGTTCTTTTCCTCTATTTCTTTGCATTGATCGCTGAGGAAGGCAATCTACTGGCTGCTGGATTGCAGATATTATTCTCCTTCCTGAGTGCCCTTAGGGCTTACCAACTCACACTGGAGGGCAGGAATCCCTGATGACTGTGACATCCTTGTTTATTGATATGGCAGGAAATATTTCATTTCTCACCTGCCTCTGTGTGCCAACTATTCTGTCAATGTTGGTTAGTTTGTGACACCCAGAATCTGAAGCATCCTGGATAAGGTGTTAGTTTAAGTAAATGCTATAGATATCAGTTGGAGAAGGAAATGGCAACGCACTCCCGTATTCTTGCCTGGGAAATCCCATGGACAGAGAAGCCTGGAGGGCTGCAGTCCACGCGGTCTCAAAGAGTCAGACACGACTGAGCGAATAAGCACAAGGATACTATCAATGCTAAGAGTGGTACCAGACCCTGTTGCAAATGCTTATGTATTTGCTTGAAGAGAGAGAGCATGGCATAATGAAAAGTGCATAGGTTTGGTCTGAATCAGTTGAGTCACTCAGTAATAACCAACTCTTTGCAACCTCATGGACTGCAGCACACCAGGCCTCCTTGCCCATCACCAACTCCCGGTGTTTACTCAAACTCATGTCCATTGAGTCAGTGATGCCATCCTACCATCTCATCCTCTGTCATCCCCTTCTCCTCCTGCCTTCAATCTTTCCCAGCATCAGGGTGTTTTCCAGTGAGTCGGTTCTTTGCATCAGGTGGCCAAAATATTGAAGTTTCAGCTTCAGCATCAGTCTTTCCAACGAATATTCAGGACTGATTTCCTTTAGGATGGACTGGTTGGATCTCCTTGCTGTCCAAGGGACTCTCAAGAGTCTTCTCCAACACCACAGTTCAAAAGCATCAATTCTTTGGCGCTCAGCTTTCTTTATAGTCCAACTCTCACATCCATACATGACTACTGGAAAAACCATAGCTTTGACCAGATGGACCTTTGTTGGCAAAATAATGTCTCTGCTTTTTAGTATGCTGTCTAGGTTTATCACAGCTTTTCTTTCAAGGAGCAAGCATCTTTTAATTTCATGGCTGCAGTCACCACCTGCAGTGATTTAGGAGTCCCCAAAGATAAAGTCTGTCACTGTTTCCATTGTTTTCCCATCTACTTGCCATGAAGTGATGGGACCAGATGTCATGATCTTAGTTTTCTGAATATTGAATTTTCAGCCAATTTTTTCACTCCTCTTTTCCCCTTTATCCTTTCTTTTCTTTCCCTCTATTCTTTTCTTTCTTTTTATTCTTTTTCCCTTTATTTTCCCCTTTATGATAAAGACGCTTTTTACCTTATAATATACAATAAACAATTTGATATTAACAGACCTGTCAAGATCGTGTAACTGATTTTGCTGTGGTTTCAGCAGGCTTTGGGGATGACTCAACTGGTCAAGAACCTGCCTGCTAATGCAGGATTCACAAGAGACAAAGGGTCCAGCCCACACTCAAGCATAACGGAATACTAGGAAGCAGGAATTCTCGGGATCATCTTAGAGGCTGCCAACCACATCCTTTAATAAAAGTTTTAAAATTTATGCATTAGCTTCTTCTGCCTCCCCACTCACAATGATAATCACCATCATAAAACTAAAAATACTTTCACAAGTTTTTTTTCAACCACAGTATCCCTAGGAGTTGGTTATGATATGAATTCTTTATTTTGTTTTATAGAAATGCAATGATAAGCTCAACAGTATGACTTTTATGTTCGCATAGCACTTTTTAGATTTCACAATTCTTTCCCATACATATTTTGAGTTTTATTATGCAGAATAAGTAGTTTAGTATTAGCTTATCTAAAAGTACTCTGCAAATTATAAAATGCTTTATAATATTAACAATAGTAACATTCATTGAGTGCTTACTATATGCCAGTTACTGTATGATAAGGAATATATATAATATATGTATGTATATATTTACATTATATATAGTATATTTATATTCCAGTAGTCATGTGAGAGTTGGACCATAAAGAAAGTTGAGTGCCAAAGAATTGATGCTTGCAAATTGTGCTGGAGAAGACTCCTGAGAGTCCCTTCAACTGCAAGAAGATCAAATCAGTCAGTCCTAAAAGAAATCAACCCTGAATATTCATTGGAAGGACTGATGCTGAAGATCTAACCCTTTGGCCACCTGATGCGAAGTGCTGAAAAGAAAGTGAAAGTGAAGTCACTCAGTCATGTCCGACTCTTTGGGACCCCACAGACTGTAGCCCACCAGGCTCTTTCATCCATGGAATTTTCCAGTCAAGAGTACTGGAGTGGGTTGCCATTTCCTTCTCCAGGGGCTCTTCCTGACTCAGGGATCGAACTGCATTGCAGGCAGATGCTTTACTGTGTGAGCCACCAGGGAGCTGACTCATTGGGAAAGACTCTGATGCTGGAAAAGATTGAAGGTAAAAGAAGGGAGCAGCAGAAGATGAGATGGTTAGCTAGCAGCACCGTCAATGGACATGAGTTTGAGCAAACTCCAGGAGATAGTGGACAGGACAGCCTGGTGTGCTGCAGTCCAAGAGTCAGACACAACTTAGTGACTGAACAACAAAATATGAATAAATCCATTTAATCACTTCACCCTGTGAAACAGGGTTTGCCTCATCTCAGGTTAGGTAATTTGCTAAGACCTCAGAGCTAATAATGTCAGTTCAGTCTGACTT
This sequence comes from Neotragus moschatus, assembly GCA_006410615.1. Classification (NCBI taxonomy): domain Eukaryota; kingdom Metazoa; phylum Chordata; class Mammalia; order Artiodactyla; family Bovidae; genus Neotragus; species Neotragus moschatus. The sequence goes on from SJYA01000735.1 coordinate 2,886,158, forward strand.
CAGACTGCCTATGCTCTACAAATGATATAAACTATACTCTACATATCATTCTGGTAATGCATTTTCCTGGAATAGGTCATGGAGAAATTTTTATACAAGCTGTGCCATCCTAATGTCAAGGAGGAAAAAAAAAAAGATCTTCAGTTAGAATGTGAAAGACAGTACTTCCCTCAAACACTATTTGTATCTAACATTTGAGGATACAGTCTTTCTTCAAGAGGCTGATGCTATCGACCTATTAACGTTTGGATAAATTGTCTTAATATACCCTTAGTAATGTGTTCATTCATTCATATCATTCATTTAACACAGACTTTTTAAAAGGGTTTAAACATAATTAGCATATCAGATAAGTTCTTAAGGACTGCGGTAAGCTTTAATATGCTTCCTACATCTAATGTGTGAACAGAACTATAATCAGGCTTAACTCAGGCTTCACAAGAAACATCTCAGAGCTTCTCTTCTCCCAGAGACAGAGAATGGCAATTAGAAATCTGGACCTTGCTCTGCATGCTACTTAATGATGGTATGCAGCCAAATCAGCTAAATCAGACTTCAGTTTATCATGTTAAGGTGGCAGGAAGAGACCCAGCATGGCAATTTGGCTCCCTGCACCCAGGATACATCCCTGCAGAAAATGGCAGGTCTCAGCAAGGGAGGATTTACAATGCCAAAGAATTTCCCCTAATTTTACTTCCTTCCTGTCACTTACCCACACCCAAATGACTCAAATGACTGCTTCATGCTCATTTATCCTTTCATTCAATCATGTATTTATTCCAATGACCTAATGATGAGTCTTGCCTTTGGCTCGCCAGAGGATTGTCTTCCAGAGGATTTTTGCATGTTCATCATGCAGCAAATAGATTCTGGTGGACCTCCGTTTCTCCCTGCCTACTTCACGTTTACAAGAAAGACGTAGAGAACTGGAAATCACTCAAGGGCTTTTGGTGGTTCCCAAATCTAATTAATTATTGGCATTAGTTAAGTGATTTTTTCTGAACTTTTTGGAATAATGTGATGTAAGCATATGGTACAGATTCAAAGAGAACAAAATGGTCTACTGAGAAAGGTGTCTCCCCCACACCTGGCCCTGTTTCTCTCCAACAGGAAACACTTGCTACCAGTTGCTATGCACTCAGCATCTCATACCTGACTCCTGGCCTGGCTGCTATGGAATATTAGGTCGGATACAGTTTTCACTCAAATTCCAGAAGACATTGCACCACTGACTTCTAGTTTCCAGAGTTACTATTAAGAGGTCTGCTGCTATTTAGTTGCTAAGTCTGATGCCAATTTTAATTTTGATCTTTCATTAATGATCTCTTCCCCCCGCCGCACCCCCCCCCACCAGGTGTTTTTAGGATCCTATCTTCACCCCTGGAGTTGGAAAATTTTGCTAAGATGGGTTTGGGGTTGTAGGTCTTCCGCCCCCCTCAACCCCATTCATTTATAGCTAGTAATCTGAAAGCTCATTTCATTTAAGAGTCAAGAAATGTTATTATACTAGAATGTGAAGTCAAGTAGGCCTTAGAAAGCATCACTACGAACAAAGCTAGTGGAGGTGACGGACTTCCAGTTGAGTTATTTCAAATCCTGAAAGATGATGCTGTGAAAGTGCTGCGCTCAATATGCCAGCAAATTTGGAAAACTCAGCAGTGGCCACACTACTGGAAAAGGTCAGTTTTCATTCCAATCCCAAAGAAAGGCAATGCCAGAGAATGCTCAAACTACCACACAATTGCACTCATCTCACACGCTAGTAAAGTAATGCTCAGAATTCTCCATGCTAGGCTTCAGCAATACGTGAACTGTGAACTTCCTGATGTTCAGGCTGGTTTTAGAAAAGGCAGAGGAACCAGAGATCAAATGCCAACATCTGCTGGATTGTCGAAAAAGCAAGAGAGTTCCAGAAAAACATCTACTTCTGCTTTATTGACAATGCCAAAGCCTTTGACTGTGTGAATCACAATAAACTGTGGAAAATTCTGAGAGAGATGGGAATACCAGACCACCTGACCTGCCTCTTGAGAAATCTGTATGCAGGTCAGGAAGCAACAGTTAGAACTGGACATGGAAAAACAGACTGGTTCCAAATAGGAAAAGGAGTACATCAAGTCTGTATATTGTCACCCTGCTTATTTAACTTATATGCAGAGTACATCATGAGAAACGCTGGGCTGGAAGAAACACAAGCTGGAATCAACATTGCTGGGAGAAATATCAGTCACCTCGGATATGCAGATGACACCATCCTCATGGCAGAAAGTGAAGAGGAACTAAAANTGATGTACTCTGCATCTAAGTTAAATAAACAGGGTGACAATATACAGCCTTGACACACTCCTTTCCCAGTTGGTTCCATATCTGGTTCTAACTATTGCTTCTTGACCTGCATACAGATTTCTCAGGAGGCAGGTAAGGTGGTGTCGTATTTCCATCTCTTGAAGAATTTTCCACAGTTTGTTGTGATCCACAGAGTCAAAAGCTTTGGTGTAGTCAATAAAGTAGAAGTAGATGTTTTTCTGGAACTCTCTTTCTTTTTCTGTGATCATTCACAATGTTTTAGAAGGACCTCCTGATCTGGTTTCAAGACATTTCTTTCCAAAGTGATCGCCTTGCCCACTGTGCAGTTACTTCCCCCTTTCCTGTTCCACCAATCTGTTCTCTGTCGCTATGTACTTAACTATTCTGGATATTTAGCACAATGGAATCGTACAATAGGTGTTTTGCGTCTGGCTTCCCTCACTTAGATTGATTTTAAGATTCCTGCACTTTGTTGCATATTTCAAAACATCATTCCCCTTTAAGGCTGAATAATATCCCATTGTATGTATATACTTCAATTTGTTCATCTATTCGTCAACTGAGGGATATCTGCAGGGCTTTCAGATTACCTTCTGGCCATTGTGAACAGTGTTCATGGACATTTATGAAAAAAGGAATTGTTTGAGTGACTGTTTTCCATTTGAGAGTTATATACCTAGGAGTGGAATTGCTGGGGAATATGGTCATCCTATGCATAACTTTTCAGGGAATCACCATACTATATTCCACCATCGCTAAACTATTTTACAGTCTCGTCAGCAAAGTTTAAGAACTCCAATTTCTCTATACCTTTTCCAAGACTTATTATTATTGTGTTTTTAGCAGTGGCCATTCTTGACTAAGGTCCGTCTAGTCAAGGCTATGGTTTTTCCAGTAGTCATGTATGGATGTGAGAGTTGGACTGTGAAGAAAGCTGAGTGCCGAAGAATTGATGCTTTTGAACTGTGGTGTTGGAGAAGACTCTTGAGTCCCTTGGACTGCAAGGAGATCCAACCAGTCCATTCTGAAGGAGATCAACCCTGGGATTTCTTTGGAAGGAATGATGCTAAAGCTGAAACTCCAGTCCTTTGGCCACCTCATGCAAAGAGTTGACTCATTGGAAAAGACTCTGATGCTGGGAGGGATTGGGGGCAGGAGGAGAAGGGGACGACAGAGGATGAGATGGCTGGATAGCATCACTGACTCAATGGAGGCGAGTCTGAGTGAACTCCAGGAGTTGGTGATGGGCAGGGAGGCCTGGCGTGCTGCAATTCATGGGGTTGCAAAGAGTCGGACACGACTGAGCGACTGAACTGAACTGATTCTCATGTGAAGTGGTATCTTATTAGTATTTTAACTTGCATTTCCCTATTGACTAACAGTGTGTAGCATCTTTTTGTATGTTTATTGGCCATTTGTATATCTACTTTGGAGAAATCACCCATCCATTTTTGATCTGTAAAGCTGATGGCCTTTGGAACTAGTCAAATTTGGGTTCAAATATGTTCAACTATTTAGAAGCAGTGTGACCTTGGACTGATTACTTCTCCAGGATTCATTTTCTTCCTCCTTGAAGAGCACAGAATAACTTCACATGACTGCCTCCCTGACATCTTTCAGGGCCTGGCTTAAATTGATGGCTCAGAGAGAGTTTCCTGATACTCTTCTTTAAGTTGAAGTGCTTTCTGCTTCATAGCATCCAGTTCCTTCCTTCATAGCACTTGACACAGTTTGTAACGATACATTCACTTCTAAGTTTTTGTCACCCATCTGCTCTGATAGATCATCCACTCTGTGGTCAGGAACCATTGACTGTCTTGTTCACAACTGTACATCCACAGCATGGCAAAATGTCTAACAGATAAAAGGATACGTATTGTTCATTGAATGGGAAAAATAATAAATTATTAATGACATCTATAGGGAATTACGTATAGGGCCTGACACATCAGTTGTTCACCATGGGAAATTTTGGAAATGTGATCAGGGGAAGAGAGAAAGTTTGTGGTCACTGTAACAATTGACCTGGCATTTAGAGGACAGGATGCCTAGACAGTGTCTGTAGGGCAACCCTGTAAGGCAAAGACCCGGATCTCTCGCAACCTTAGGATATCCTATCGAGCACTGATTCAGCGGGGGCCAACAAATGTTACTGTTTAGTTGCCAGGTCGTGTCCCCCTCTCTTGAGACCCCATGGACTGTGGCCCACCAGGCTCCTCTATCCACGGGGTTTCCCAGGCAAGAATACTGGAGTGGGCTGTCATTTCTTTCTCCAGGTCAACTTTCTGACCCAGGGAATCAAACCCAAGTTTCCTCCTTGGCAGGCTGATTCTTAACCACCGAGGCACCAGGAAGCTGTCTGCAATTATCTGCATTTCTAATACTCTGTTTTACAAATAAGCAGAAAGTAATATTTGCATATTTTAAGATGCACTAAATTTTCCAGGAATGCAGCTATCACATAAATTTAGAAAAGACTGTTGCATTTTGCTTGAAACTCCGCCGAGAATTGTTCACCTTTTCAGAAAATCACATCCTCATTAGCAACAGAGTTTGTGGTGTTTGGACTCTCAAAATAACACTCTAGGATTAGACTGTATCTGTAAGTGTGATTCTACATATTGGTGCAAAAAACTGATTACTTCATTATATCTTCTAGTCTAGACATGTCTGAGTAGCTACATATTGAAATGCATATTATTTTAATATAAATATTCTCTGCTTCATATTTAAAGCATATGAATTATTTTGAAATAATGTATTCCGGTAGGTAATCTATGACTTTTATTGCAGGATCATAAAAAAACAGAATCTTTGTTTTAAAGGAAAGCATTGATTCTAATAGGGCTTTCCTGGTGGCTCAGTGGTAAAGAATGTGCCTGCCAATGCAGGAGAAGTAGGTTCGATCCCTCAGTCAGGAAAATCCCCTGCAGGAGGAAATTGCTACCCACGCCAGTATTCTTGCCTGGAACATTCCTTGGACAGAGGAGCCTCGTGGGCTGCAGTCCATGGGGTCACAAAGAGCCGGACATGACTGAGCACAATGCAGACAGACACAGACGAGATTGAGTCTGAGAGAGATTAGAACTCTGCTATTAAATTCTTTTTTTCTAATAATGGTAATAGTTACATATTGGAACTTTATCTAATAATGGAATTTTACTGCTTTGTCTAAGATAAATGGCAAAAGAAATAAGACCTTTCATATTTTTATTCTAAGATCTTACTTTCTTATTCTTATTGCCAAAATACTCCTTTACATATGCCCAGGGATACTTTTAATATTTTGTGCACTCAAAGTCAGTTCAGTTCAGTTCAGTTGCTCAGTCGTGTCCGACTCTTTGCGACCCCATGAATCGCAGCACACCAGGCCTCCCTGTCCATCACCATCTCTCGGAGTTCACTCAGACTCACGTTCATCGAGTCAGTGATGCTATCCAGCCATCTCATCCTCTGTCGTCCCCTTCTCCTCCTGCCCCCAGTCCTTCCCAGCATCAGAGTCTTTTCCAGTGGGTCAACTCTTCGCATGAGGTGGCCAAAGTACTGGAGTTTCAGCTTCAGCATCATTCCTCCCAAAGAAATCCCAGGACTGATCTCCTTTAGAATGGACTGGTTGGATCGCCTTGCAGTCCAGGGGACTCTCAAGAGTCTTCTCCAACACCACAGTTCAAAAGCATCAATTCTTCAGTGCTCAGCTTTCTTCACAGTCCAACTCTCACATCCATACATGACCACTGGAAAAACTATAGCCTTGACTAGACNTGATTCGATCTCTAGGAAACGCCCAGAACCTCCACATCCACAGAGACAGAGAGCAGAGGCGTGGATGCCCGTGTCTGGTGGAAACGGGGAACAGGAGTGACTGCTAACAGGTACAAGGTTTCCTCCTGGGGTGGTGTTCTGGAGTCAGGTAGTATGATGACTGCACAACTCTGTGAACAGGCTGAACACCACTCAGCTGTACAGTTAAAAGCGTGAAGGTGATGATATGTGAATCATCTTTATAAAGCGGTTATTTACAAAGTGATAGAGCTGAAAATACTCACATTAATTACAGATCAAGTGCTNCTCCTGGGGTGGTGTTCTGGAGTCAGGTAGTATGATGACTGCACAACTCTGTGAACAGGCTGAACACCACTCAGCTGTACAGTTAAAAGCGTGAAGGTGATGATATGTGAATCATCTTTATAAAGCGGTTATTTACAAAGTGATAGAGCTGAAAATACTCACATTAATTACAGATCAAGTGCTGGGGCAGAAATAGTCCTGGGGGCTCTAATCTGCCAATATCAGGGCAAAGTAAGATGGTTATAATGCTTTGATCTTAAAGAGGAGGGTAAATTTTATGAAGAGGGTTTACCATGAGGCAAACTCAGCTTGTATTTCAGGATCCCTTAGTGTCCTGGGCCCAAGAAAGTTGATTCGTTAATTTTCTTTTCTTTCTTTCTTTTTTTTTTTTTTAGAAGAGTCTCTGAAATCACAGAAGGCTCGGGCTCTGAAAACCTTCATCTGTACCTGTCAGTCCCACAGAATCATACAAGAGGATAAAGGACGGGTGAGGTTCAGAGACTCCAGAATGCCAGGATGAATTTCTCTTGGTGAGTTTCATTCATTACAAGTTACAGTGAGAGCCACACATTTCTGTTTTCTGGTCTTCTAGTGGGAACACTGAGAATATGTCAAGAATTTAGAATCCCGGTCAACCAAGGTCCATGTGCCCTCTTTTCACTAAAGGACTGAGTGCTTGGTCACTGAATTTGACACATTTCAAAAGCATCAGAGGCCTCAGTACAGCGATAAAGATAATATGGCAAGTTCCGTGGTCAGGCTNGTAAATTTTATGAAGAGGGTTTACCATGAGGCAAACTCAGCTTGTATTTCAGGATCCCTTAGTGTCCTGGGCCCAAGAAAGTTGATTCGTTAATTTTCTTTTCTTTCTTTCTTTTTTTTTTTTTTAGAAGAGTCTCTGAAATCACAGAAGGCTCGGGCTCTGAAAACCTTCATCTGTACCTGTCAGTCCCACAGAATCATACAAGAGGATAAAGGACGGGTGAGGTTCAGAGACTCCAGAATGCCAGGATGAATTTCTCTTGGTGAGTTTCATTCATTACAAGTTACAGTGAGAGCCACACATTTCTGTTTTCTGGTCTTCTAGTGGGAACACTGAGAATATGTCAAGAATTTAGAATCCCGGTCAACCAAGGTCCATGTGCCCTCTTTTCACTAAAGGACTGAGTGCTTGGTCACTGAATTTGACACATTTCAAAAGCATCAGAGGCCTCAGTACAGCAATAAAGATAATATGGCAGGTTCCGTGGTCAGGCTTATGACCAGAATTTCTCACAGCACAGATCCTCAGGACCAGAATCGGGATCATGACCCAGCATTCCGTAAAGAGCTGCCATGATGACAAGATGCGGGTGGAGCTGTGTCACCAACACATAAGCAAGACACCTCATGCACAAAGTTTCACTGACTAGACTGCTCCTGCCCACGGGGCCCTTGACAGAAGGAATATCTTCTCAGGAAACTATCTTTATGGGACTCGCAGCAGCAGCATTTCTTCAGCAACCATAAGAGCTGGAAAAGTCAAGGGAAGAAAGTGTAAAGGCCCTAGTCTCTAAAGATGGAGCGTATGCAGGTGAAACTCTGCAAGACACAAAATTCTGCCCTAAATTATAACACTCAGACAGTAGCTTCAAGGCCATACATTCATCCATGAACGAGGTGCCCTGAGAATTTTCATCAACAGATTGTGGCATATTTCAGCATATATCAACTGAACTGCCACTGAACAGAGTTAATGTCACTTCCAGGAATTCTATGCCATCTGGAGAAATGTGACCGGGCTAAAAACAGGCATTTCTGGAGATGGCCGTTTAGATTCCTCTCTTCACTGGCACTCCCAGATTCCTCTCTGTAGACCAGTCCAAGAATTGCGGGGTTCCTGGCGCTGAGTTTCAGAGCTGGAAGTACTTTGACGATGTCTCTGGCATAAAACAGGGGCTTCCCAGGTGGCTCAGTGGTAAAGAAGCTGCCTGACAAACAGGAGTCATGGGTACCATTCCTGGTTGGGGTAATTCCCAGGGAAAGAAATAAAAACCCACTCCAGTCTTCATGCCTGGGAAATTCCATGGACAGAAGAGCCCACTACAGTCACAGGGTCGCAAAAGAGTCAGACGTGACTTAGTACGTAACAACAGAGCTAGCTTAAAACACCTAAGACAGAAACAACACCCCTTTTCAATGGTGCCCACAGACAGAGCCCCATCTGCTCTCTGGGTTTGTGCTCAGCTCCCCCGCAGCCCTGTGTCACTCAGAGCACAGTAGTACACAGCCGAGTCTGATGCCTGCACTGCCCGTTTCTGCAGGTGGAAGGAGCTGTCACTCTTAACAAGAGTGGCCTGAAAACCTTCATGCTCTACCTTCTTGTCTGCTGTTAAGCCCTTTAGGAGGAGTTGAGGAGCTTTGTTGAGATGCTGGATGTACCAGAAAAGATAGGGAGCCAGATCAGCAGTCTGGTAAGTGCAGTTCAGGGTCATAAGAGCCCCCTCTGAGACAGTCACTGGGCCTTCTGTCTGGTTCACTGAGTCACCATTGGTCCCTCCTGGAAGAGAATCATTTTGTTATAGTAGAAATGTACTGGAGCAGAGTTTTCAGCCAGAGAAGAAATATAAAACTTACCTATAATCATAGGAAAATGAAAAATCATTAACAGGATAAAATGTTACTTACTGAATATTAAGATGATCAGAAGAACTGAGTGAGTGGGAGAATGCATGTTCACACAAGAAAACAATCCTTGTTCCCTGGAATACACCAGTCTAACAAATCTAGTCTCCATTTGAATGTTACAGAAGCTCCTCGCTCAAACTGGGAGCCCCTTTCTGTACTGCAGCAATATTCTGTCTTGTGGATACAAAGCAGGCAAGTGAAACCAGCTCCTGAATACAATGAGGAACCGCATCTGAAGGAAGCCCCGCTCTCTGGTGGTGATCGTGAAAATTGCACTATAGTCGAGTCTGACCTATTCCTCCTGATAATAGCTTGTGGGGTACATACAGGAGAATGGGACAGGACCCTAAGAAGAGAGTCCTAAACATAAGCGTGTTTGGGGAATATTCTATTATTACTTCCATAATTTTTTGCACGGTACAGGTATCTCTAGCTTCGCAAGAAATCCCAGTTACAATTTCTAGATGGAATAGTCAGAATTCTTCCTTCCATGTGTCTCCAAGATTCCCATGAGTCAGAGAAGAATCCTCCTGAATGGAAAGTGCTCCCTCCTCTCCTCAAGTTCTTTACCTGAACTAGCTTTGCTCATCCTCAAGACTCAGTCAACATGCCATGGAGGAAACCTTATCTATGGCAGGTCTCGAATGATGTGTGGTTAATGACAAGGTTATTATTACATACACTACCATCATAAAGTGACACATTTGTAAAAATACCAAAAAATAAATAAATAAATCACTGTTACTTTTTTTTTTCACAGTTAAAGGCAGAGTTGACCTTACAGCTAGAAAACTGGACAAAATACATGAAACAAATTTTGGATCTGTGCATCAGGGAGCACAGAGATTAGGAGGACAGGTGAGACGAGCACTGACACGGCCCAGCTTCCTTCATGGAGGCAGCTTCCAGGTGGCAGTGCACGAGGGATTTACCAGAACTGTCTCACTGTGGGATTGAGAGGGAACCTAGAAATTTGTGGACCACTGTATAAGAGAGGAGAGATGTGAACAAAATGAGAGAAAGGGAGAGATAAGGGCAAGGCAGTAGCATGAGGAGGGAGGAGATCCAAGGTGAATCTTGGGCTGAGTGATAATCTGCAATAAAAGAGAGAAACCTCAGGAGTTTGGTAAACCTCCCTGAAAAGATCTCCTTTGGGGCCCCTGGACCATACTTGGATGATAGCACTTGTCACATTCTTGTTTTAATTCAACTAAGTATTTTTTTTAGAAAGTCAAGTTCCGATGCTTAATATACTAACCAGGCTTGCTTCATTTCAAAGGCATGTGTGCGGTGTTTATCAAGCTCCTGTTTATTTATTTTATTGAGAGATTCAGGAATCTCAGTGGAAAGAGCTGTCTGCTCAGTGTCTATCAGCCTGGTTGTCTAGGTTCCTGTGCAATTATTTGTGCAAGTTAACCCAGCAGAAGATATAACAAAGTCATTTCATAGCTGCTTCTCTTTCTAGGATTTACTTTATGGAGAGTATGGTTGTATTATGGTGAGAAGTCAAAACATTGTTCTTTGCTGACATAAACCATTTTAAGGGATGAAGACTGTGTGGCTGCATTCAGGGGTGAGGTTGCCTTACACGGGTTTTCAAGGCAGTGCTGTCAATCCAGTAACAGTGGCTGTGACTTGGTCAGTTGAACCAACTAAGAGCAATTTCAAGAAGAACCTTCTTCAAATGTACCTTTCCACCTACAGAGATTTTCTCACCAGTTGAATGAACTCCTACTAAAATTAGAGTTATTTTTTAATGCACAGCTGTTTGCTGAGTTGTCACTTGTTTTGTTTATGGCTGCCCTGGGTCTTAGCTTCAGCTTGTGAGATTTAGTTCTCTAACCAGGGACTGAACTTGGGACCCCTGCTTTGGGAGTGCAGAGTCCTATCCCCTGGACCAAAATTCCCCCTAAAATTAGGGTCTTGAGTCAAGTTATCATGCTGGTAGGACTCTCTGGCTCAGGAGATCACCTAGGTGCTATTAAACTTTTGTGCATGTTCAGGAATCCCTAGGCTCCAGCATTCACTCTGGAAATTTAAAGAGTTCTCTACAACGTGTAAACTGAAAACCAGACATGATTCCTATCTCAAATTACCTTCAGTTGGCTGAGGAGCAGGTAAGCAAAACAAAAAAAAGAAAAAAAAGAAAAAAAATTCTCTGCCTGTTTGTAGTCCCACTAGCCTGGACCCAAAGATGTGGAATGAGAGATCAGAGCAGAAGTAGAGAGCCGATACAGTTACCACCAGGGAAATAAACCCTGCTTGAATACTTTTTTTCCACTGTAAGATTTATTTTTGTTTTTTCATCTCCCTCTCCCTTTCTCTGATCTGTTTATCAAGATGTTGAAGCCCCAGTGCTCAGGTGGCCAACACCCAGGGTGCAGCACTCTAGGATGTTAGGGAGGAAGTCTGCACTGAACTTCAGGTGGGTGTCCAGACATCCACCCTGTTAAATGAGGATGGGGACTACATCCTCCAGGACCATTACAACTATTCTAACTATTAAACTCTGTATTTTTATTGCTGTGTTTATAAATTATGAGATAACAAATAATCAATGTCTAGACCACATTTTCACACCTTCTGTGTCTCCCACTGTCCTTCCAGAAAGGCCGATCCCCAAAGGCATGGACAGGAGTTCAACCTTCAGAGCTGCAGAGGGGATGCTTGTGCAATGGGCATGATTGTTGCAGAGCGCTGGCCCAAGTGGCTCCACATTCCTGCTCATGAGCAGAGGAGTGGGGAGACGTTCCTGTGTTGGGAGTGGGTGATACTTTCTCCTAGTTTCTTGGAGCAGGTGAAAAGCTCATTCCACTCCAAAGATAGCTTATTTTAAGAGTACATAAACACTTTTTCCATATATCAGAAATATGACTGATGAATAAATTTCCCCTGAGGTGACATTATTATTGGCAAAGAGAATATCCTGTACCCTGTTTGAATANGGGGAGACGTTCCTGTGTTGGGAGTGGGTGATACTTTCTCCTAGTTTCTTGGAGCAGGTGAAAAGCTCATTCCACTCCAAAGATAGCTTATTTTAAGAGTACATAAACACTTTTTCCATATATCAGAAATATGACTGATGAATAAATTTCCCCTGAGGTGACATTATTATTGGCAAAGAGAATATCCTGTACCCTGTTTGAATACAAACAATAGACACCATGCCTGCAATATTTACCAGCTGGACTGCTCTGACCCACAGGGCCATCGACAGAAGGATTCTCTTGTGAGAAAACTCTCCTCCTGGAGCTTACTTAGGTAGCAGCATTGCTGTAGCAGCCACAGCGATAGAAAAGTCAAGGGAAGAGAGAATAAAGCCCTAGTCACTGAAGATGGAGTGTCTGCAGGTGTATCTCAGCAAAACATACAATCCTAGTCTGAATTATTAAAACCAGAGGCTACCTTCCAGATCACACAGTCATCCATTAACAATGTTCCTGAGAGTTTTCATTAACAGGTTGTGAAATGTTTCAGCATATATCAACTGAATTGTCACTGAAGCGTTCCTGACACTTCAAGGGATTCTGTGCCTTTATGGAGAATGTGAATGGGCTGAAAACAGGCATTTCTGGAGAAAAGCGCTTATGTTCCTCTTTACACTGTCCCGCCCCAGATTCCACTCTGTAGGGCAATCCAAGAATTCCAAGGTTAACTCTGAGCCTCTAGAATAGAACTCTGGAGAGCTGCCCACAGCCTGACCCCATCTGTGACCTTGGGTTTGTGTTCAGCTCCCCCTGCAGCCTCTCTCACCGTGTCACTCAGAGCACAGTAGTACACAGCTGAGTCTGATGTTTGCACAGAGGATTTCTGCAGGTGGAAGGAGCTGTCGCTCGAGATGTGAGTGGCTTCAAAACCTCTGCTGCTCACCTGCTGGTTTCCTAATGAGCTTTTCAGGAGCAGCTCAAGTTCTTTGTTTTTGTACTGGACGTACCAGAAAAGAAAACCTGAATAGCTGGACTGGTAAGTACACTTCAGAGTCAGAGATGCCTTCTCGGGGAGGGTAACAATGCCTTCTGTCTGGGTCACCAAGTCTCCACTGGTCCCTCCTTTAAAAGGATAAAACACACACACTGTAAAGACATTGTTAAGTTGAATAAGAAAGAGGGACCATCTCCCGCTTGATAGAGGTTACATGATATCCTAAAACCAAGGAATATAAAATCTTAGAAATTTTAAATAAATGTTACTCACGCATTATCAACAAGATCACAAGTCCTAAGCACAAAGAAGAGAGCATAGCTGGCTCAGAAGCAGTGGGAGGCTGAGTATGGGGACACACGAAAGTTGAAAAAATTATTCCTCTAGTTTCTTGATCTTTTGTCCACAGTTCAAAAGCATCAATTCTTCGGCACTCAGCTTTCTTCACAGTCCAACTCTCACATCCATATGACCACAAGAAAAATCATAGCCTTGACTAGATGGATCTTTGTTGGCAAAGTAATGTCTCTGCTTTTGAATATACTATCTATGTTGGTCATAACTTTCCTTCCAAGGAGTAAGCGTCTTTTAATTTCATGGCTGCAGTCACCATCTGCAGTGATTTGGGAGCCTAAAAAAATAAAGTCTGAAACTGTTTCCACTGTTTCCCCATCTATTTCCCATGAAGTTATGGGACCAGATGCCATGATCTTCGTTTTCTGAATGTTGAGCTTTAAGCCAACTTTTTCAGTCTCCTCTTCCACTTTCATCAAGAGGCTTTTTAGTTCCTCTTCACTTTTTGCCATAAAAGTGGTGTCATCTGCATATCTGAGGTTATTGATATTTCTCCCGGCAATCTTGATTCCAGCTTGTGCGTCTTCCAGCCCAGCATTTCTCATGATGTACTCTGCACATAACTTAAATAAGCAGGGTGACAATATACAGCCTTGACGTACTTCTTTTCCTATTTTGTACCAGTCTGTTGTTCTATGTCCAGTTCTAACTGTTTCTTCCTGACCTGCATACAGGTTTCTCCAGAGGTAGGTCAGGTGGTCTGGTATTCCCATCTCTCTNACCATCTCCCGCTTGATAGAGGTTACATGACATCCTAAAACCAAGGAATAGAACTTCTTAGAAATTTTAAATAGATGTTACTCACGCATTATCAACAAGATCACAGGTCCTAAGCACAAAGCAGAGAGCATAGCTGGCTCGGAAGCAGTGGGAGGCTGAGTTTGGGGATACACGAAAGTTGAAAAAACTATTCCTCTAGTTTCTTGATCTTTTGTTGAAATCTTCAAGAAAATCTTGACTCAAGTGTTATGCAAGACAAACTCCCCTACAAGATCATGCTATAGGTTGAGCAAGAGAGAAAGGTTCTCAGAAATGAAAGATGAATTTATATCAAACTATCAACGAAAGGGAGCAGCGCCCTCTGTCGTTCTCCCTCTGTTCCTGCAGTCTGCTGTACATCTTTTGATATTTACCTTGAAAAGGAGCTCAGTTCAGTTGAGTTCAGTTAAGTCACTCAGTCGTGTCCGACTCTTTGTGGCCCCATGAATCGCAGCACACCAGGCCTCCTTGTCCATCACCAACTTCCGGAGTTCACCCAAACCCACGTCTATCGAGTTGGTCATGCCATCCAGCCATCTCATCCTCTGTCTTCCCCTTTTCCTCCTGCCCCCAATCCCTCCCAGCATCAGAGACTTTTCCAACGAGACAACTATTCGCATGAGGTGGCCAAAGTACTGGAGTTTCAGCTTTAACATCATTCCTTCCAAAGAACACCCAGGACCAATCTCCTGTAGAATGGACTGGTTGGATCTTCTTGCAGTGAGACTCTCAAGAGTCATCTCTAACACCACAGTTCAAAAGCATCAATTCTTTGGCACTCATCGTTCTTCACAGTCCAGCTTACATCCATACATGACTACTGGAAAAACCATAGCCTTGACTAGACGGACCTTTATTGGCAAAGTAATGTCTCTGCTTTTGAATATGCTATCTAGGTTGGTCATAACTTTCCTTCCAAGGAGTAAACGTCTTTTAATTTCATGGCTGCAGTCACCATCTGCAGTGATTTTGGAGCCCAGGAAAATAAAGTATGACACTGTTTCCACCGTTTCCCCATCTATTTGCCGTGAAGTGATGGGACCAGATGCCATGATCTTAATTTCCTGGCTGTTGAGCTTTAAGCCAACCTTTTCACTCTCCTCTTGCGCTTTCATCAAGAGATTTTTTAGTTCCTCTTCACTTTCTGCCATAAGGATGATGTCGAGGCAGCTGCGGAGCCGGCTCACTGAGTGCAGCCGAGAGGAACCACCCCATGTCACCAAGCGTCCGAGGACAGGGGCGGCAGCCGGGAGGAGCCACTCTGCATCCAAGAGACAGCGGCAGAGAGTCCCGGGCTGTGGCGGCGCAGGAACAGCTGAGAGGAGCCACACCGTGTCCGAGGTCAGGGTCGGGGGCTGGGAAGAACCACCCCGTGTCCGAGGTCAGGGGTGGTGACCGGGAAGAACCACCCCGTGTCCGAGGTCAGGGGTGGTGACCGGGAAGAGCCACCCTGCGCCCGAGGCCAGGGTCTGGGGGCTGGGAGGGCCACCCTACTACGTCTGAGACCAGGGTCGGGGGCTAGGAAGAGCCACTGATTGACTAGCACTCAGCATGAGTGGCTGCGACTTCCAGCACACTCAGCCTGCCTGAGAGGAGTTACCCCACGTCCCCACATCCGAGGGCAGGGTCAGAGACTGAGAAGATCAACTTGCATCCAAGGACTGGTGGCTGCGCTGACATGGGAAGGCCTGGAGGAGCTGTCCCACCTTGACAGTCGGGAGGGGCGGCGGTGAGGAGATGCCCTTCCTCCAGGGTGGGGAGCGGAGGCTGCACTTTGCTTGTAGTGATACTCCAAGCTCAAGAGAGAAGAAATCCAGCTCCACCCACCAGAACTCCAAAACAAGCCTCCCTAACCAAGAAACCTTGACAAGCCACTGATACAACCCTTCCTATAGAGAGGAAATTCCATAATAAAGAGAACTCTGCAAATTCCTAGAATATAGAAAGGCCACAACAAACGCAGCAATATAACAAAGATGAAGAGACAGAGGAATACCCAGGAGGTAAAGGAACAGGAG
>SJYA01000737.1:0-16345 GCA_006410615.1 Neotragus moschatus
GATAGTGAGTTTTGTGGTGTCTATGGGTTTGGTATGGCTTTGGGCAGCCTGTCTTTTAATCTTCAGGGTTGTGTTCCTATTTTGCTGAAGGATTAGCATGGGGTATCTTGCACTGGAGCTTGCGGGCTCTTAGGTAGAGCTTGGTCTCAGGGTAGGTATGGAGGCTTTTGGATGGGCTTTCATCTATTAACGTTCCCTTGGGTCAGGAGTTCAATGATGGTCTCAAGTTCTGGATTTGTGCCTCCTGTCTCTGGATTTCAGTCTCCCTCTTACAATAGAGTCAATACTTCTCTGTCCACACAACACTAAAGATAAAACCCCTAGGTTAATGGTGAAACAACTCTCTACAGCCAGGAACAGCTAAAGTGATTCACAGAGTTATATAGAGAAGAGAAGAGGGAGGAGGGAGTTAGAGGTGACCAGGAGGAGAAAAGGGAAATTCAAACAGGAAGAGGGTAATCAAGCCAGTAATCAAATTCCTAAGTGAAAATGGATGCTAAAAATTAAACTCTTACAGTTACAAAATTAATAACAATTATCTAGAAGCAAAACTAAAAAAAATAGAATAGAGATTATACTCTCAAAGGTACAGTATAAAAAAATAATTGAACACAAAAATTAAAAAATATATATATATTTTGGTGTCAGTTCAGTGTTAGATAATTCTTTGTTCTGGCTTGTACTTGTTCTCAAAGTCTACAGTTGCCCCTCAAATACATAGTCTCAGCTTAACTGCAGGATTTTAATCTGTTGTACCTGCCACTTCTGGGTCAGTTTCCCCTTCTTTTCTTTGTTTAGGTTGGCCTCCTCTGCTTGCAAGTCTCTTCAGTGTCTAATCTCTGCCCTAACAAGAGGGGGCAAAAGGGGCTTGCCCCCTTATTCAGGCTTCTTTTCTCAGTTGTGCTGTGGATGGGGAGGGACACTGCAAGCAAACACCACTGGCATGTGTGGGTAGTGCTCACAGTGTATGGATCACATGGGGGTTGGCACAGCCCAAGGTCATATACACTTCCCAGGTCCAAGCTGCTCAGATGCCTGGGCACTTCATGAGAGAATAATCCCAGGTGAGTCATGTGTCTCCAGGGCTTCCCAGATCCAAGCCACTAAGGCTCCCAGGTGTACTGCGGGCGCACAGTACCAGGTGAGTCATGTGTTTCCTGCAGTACTCAGTTCCAAGCCACTCAGAGTCACGGGTGCGCCATGAGTGCACAGTCCCAAGCGGACCATGAATCTCCTGGGAAGCTAGTCTCAGGCTGTGAAACTCCTGGCAGATACGAACCATTCAGGATCCCAGAAAGACGTGGTTAGGGACTGGCAGCCTGTTCACAGCTTGATGGGAGATGCGGTCTCTGGGATAGAGATTGCAATGACCCCTCGTGTTCCAAATCTGGTCGTTACACACATGCCTCTCTTCCCCCCAGGGGAAAGCTTTAAACAGCTGCCAGCTTGCTCACCTTTGGTATTTGCTAGGGCACAATCCTTTGTCCGTGAGTGCACCAGGGGTCACAGTGCAGCATTAGAGCATTCCTAGGGAAAGAGCCTTTGTTTTTCTTTGTCTCTCTGCCATTCCCATGGTTTGAGTCGCTTTGTCACTTTAGTCCCCTCATAATGTCCTCAGGGCATTCAACCCCTGTACTTATCATAAGGACGGATGATGCAGCCGGCACCTCCACACCCCATCCCTACTTGCTGCAGGCCAACGTGAGCATGTGAGCCACTTTTGTGCAGGTAATTCAGCAGGAATTTCGTGGGTTTTTTTTGTTTGTTTGTTTGGTTGGTTGGTTATGCTGCCATCTGAAATTCCAGAGCTCTACACTGACCCCATTTGTGAGAGGGTTTCCTAATTGGTGGAAACTTCTCTTCCTTCACAACTCCCTCCCCAGGATAGGTCTCTGTCCCTAAATGTTTTTTCTCTCTTTTCATCTTTATATTTTGTCTTACCTCATTTCAAAGAAATTGGTTTACCTTTCTGGGATCTTTCACTAGCATTCAGAAGCTGTTTTGTGGAAGTTGCTCCGTATGCAGATGATTTTCTGACATATTTGTGGAAGAGAAAGTGATCTCCCCACCCTATTCCTCCACCATCTTGGGACTGCTCACCCTCCCCCAATAATATCTTATGACCCTTTGTCTTTCTGTGGTGTCAGTTGAAACAACTCCTTTTTCATTTCTGATTTTATTGATTTGGGCCTCTTCCTTTTTTGCTTGATGAGTCTGGATAAATGCTTTTTAATTTTATTTATTTTTTTCAAATAACAGGCTCTTCAGTTCATTGATCATTTCTGTTGTTTTCTTTAATTCTCTGTTTCATTTATTTCTGTTCTGATTGTTCTATTTTTTTCTACTAACTTTGGATTTGTTTGTTCTTTTTCTACTCCTTTAAGTATATGTCTAGGCTGTTTGAGAGTTTCTTTATTTCCTGAATTAAACTTATGTTGCTATAAAATTCCCTCTTAGAACTGCTTTTACATATCCCATAGATTTGGGGTTGTGTTTTCTTTTTCATTTGTCTCCAGTTATTTTTTAATTTTTGTCTTTGATTTCTTCAGCGATCTATTGTTCAGCCTCCACCTATTTATATTTTTTTTAGTTTTTCTCTTCTTGTCTAGATTTCTAGTCTTTTAATGTTGTGGTCAGAAAAGATGCTTGATATGATTTCAATTTTCTCAAATTTACCAAGACTTGTAGTGTGACCTAACATGTGATGTATCCTGGAGAATGTTCCATGTACACTTTAAAATAATGTATATTCTGCTGCTTTGGGATGAAATGTTTTATGGTATCTATTGCATTCACCTGTTCTAATGTGTCATTTAAAGTCGATCTTTCCTTATTGATTTTATGCCTAGATGATCTGTCCATTTATATAGCTGGAGTGTTAAAGTCCCCTATTTTATTGCATTACTTTCAATTTCTCCTTTTATTCTGTTAATATCTGCTTTGTGTATTTAGATGTGCTTATGCTGGAATCAGACCTGCCTCTTGCGAAATCTGTATGCAGGCTAGGAAGCAACAGTTAGAACTGGACATGGAACAACAGACTGGTTCCAAATAGGAAAAGGAGTGGATCAAGGCTGTATATTGTCACCCTGCTTATTTAGCTTATATGCAGAGTACATCATGATAAATGCTGGGCTGGAAGAAGCACAAGCTGGACTCAAGATTGCCAGGAAAAATATCAATAACCTCAGATATGCAGATGACACCACTCTTATGGCAGAAAGTGGAGAGGAACTCAAAAGCCTCTTGATGAAAGTGAAAGAGGAGAGTGAAAAATTTGACTTAAAGCTCAACTTTCAAAAAATGAAGATCATGGCATCCAGTCCCATCACTTCATGGGAAATAGATAGGGAAACAGTGGAAACACTGTCAGACTTTATTTTTCTGGGCTCCAAAATCACTGAAGATGGTGACTGCAGCCATGAAATTAAAAAACGCTTACTCCTTGGAAGAAAAGTTATGACCAACCTAGATAGCATATTCAAAAGCAGAGACATTACTTTGCCAACAAGATTCTGTCTAGTCAAGGGTGTGGTTTTTCCTGTGGTCATGTATGGATGTGAGAGTCGGACTGAAAAGAAAGCTGAGCACCGAGGAATTGATGCTTTTGAACTGTGGTGTTGGAGAAGACTCTTGAGAGTCCCTTGGACTGCAAGGAGATCCAACCAGTCCATCCTAAAGGAGACCAGTCCCGGGTGTTCACTGGAAGGACTGATGCTGAAGCTGAAATTCCAGTACTTTGGCCACCTCATGTGAAGAGTTGACTCATTGGAAAAGACCCTGATGCTGGGAGGGATTGGGGGCAGGAGGAGAAGGGGATGACAGAGGATGAGATGGCTGAATAGCATCACGGACTCGATGGACATGAATTTGGGTGAATTCCAGGAATTGGTGATGGACAAGAAGGCCTGGCGAGCTGCTATTCATGGGGTCGCAAAGAGTCGGACACGACTGAGCGACTGAACGAAACTGTACTCATGCTGGATACATTTATAATTGGTATATCTTTTCTACAGACTAGTTATTATATAACATCCTTCTTTGTTTCTTGTAGCAACAGTCTTTGTTTCAAACTCAGTTTTGTCTTATGTGAGTATTACTAATCTGACTTTCTTTTGATTTCCATTTGCATGAACTACTTTTTTCCATCCCTTCATTGTGTCTTTAGATATGAAGGAGTCTCTTGTAGACAGCAATATACAGGTCTCCTTTTTATATCCATTTTGCCACTCTATTTTTTTATTGGAACGCTTTGTTCATTTGCATTTAAAGTTGTTATTTATATGTATGTCCTGATCAACATTTTGTAAGTTATTTTGGGAAGGGTTGTTTTTAGTTTGGGAGCTCTTTTCCTTTGTTCCTTTTTTCTTCCTTGATTGTTTTCTCTTGTGATTTAATGACTATCTTTAGTGTTATACTTGGAATCTTTTTTCTTTGTGTGTGTGTATTACAGATTTTTGATTTGTGGAGATGATAAAGTTTACATATAAAGATATTTATATATTATACTGCTAAGTCACTTCAGTCGTGTCCGACTCTGTGTGACCCCATAGATGGCAGCTCACCAGGCTCCCCCGTCCCTGGGATTCTCCAGGCAAGAACACTGGAGTGGGTTGCCATTTCTATTATATACTTGATTGTTTTAGTTGATCTTTCAATTTTAAATGCATTTAACAATACTACATTTGTCCTCTCCTCGTCTCACAATTAATGCTTTCAACATCATATTTTACATCCATTTATTTTGTATGTCTCTTAACTGCTTACTGTGAATATAAATGATTTTACTAATTTTGTCTTTTAAACTTCCTACTAGCTCTGTGTGTGGATGATTTAATACCTTTACTATTTTTTATTACAGTTTGATTCCTTCTAGTTATTCTTCATTTTAGGTATAGTATTCCTTATCCCTGTTTTGTTTTTCTTTATATTCTCTTAACCTTTCTTTAAAACATTCTTTCTTATCCTGTGCATCTATTCTTTCCTCAAGTTCTTTGATCATCTTTACAATAATTACCCTGAACTCTTTCCTGGATCAGTTCAGTTCAGTTCAGTCGCTCAGTCGTGTCCCACTCTTTGCCAACTCATGGACTGCAGCAGGCCAGTCTTCCCTGTCCATCACCAACTTCCAAAGCTTACTCAAACTCATGTCCATTGAGTCAGTGATGCCATCAAGCCATCTCATCCACTGTCATCCCCTTTGCCTCCTGCTTTCAACCTTTCCCAGCATCAGGGTCTTTTCTAATGAGTCAGTTAATTGCATCAGGTGGCCAAAGTACTGGAGTTTCAGCTTCAGCATCTCTCCTTCCAATGAATATTCAGCATTTATTTCCTTTAGGACGGACTGGTTGGATCTCCTTGAAGTCTAAGGGACTCTCAAGTGTCTTCTCCAACACCACAGTTCAAAAGCATCAGTTCTTCAGTGCTCAGCTTTCATTATAGTCCAACTCTCACATTCATACATGACTACTGGAAAAACCATAGCTTTGACTAGAATGACCTTCGTTGGCAAAATAATGTCTCTACTTGTTAGTATGCTGTCTAGTTTGGTCAAGGAACAAGCATCTTTTTATTTCATGGCTGCAGTCATCACCTGCAGTAATTTTGGAGCCCAAGAAAATTAAGTCTCTCACTGTTTCCATTGCTTCCCCATCTATTTGCCATGAAGTGATGGGGCCAGATGCCATGATCTTAGCTTTCTGAATGTTGTTTTAAGCCAACTTTTTCACTCTTCTCTTTCACTATATCAAGAGGCTCTTTAGTTTTTCTTCACTTTCTGCCATAAGTGTGGTATCATCTGCATATCTGAGGTTATTGTTATTTCTCCCAGAAATCTTGATTCCAGCTTGTGCTTCATCCAGCCCAGCATTTCACATGCTCTACTCTGCATATAAGTTAAATAAGCAGGGTGACTACAATCTTGATGTACTCCTTTCCTGATTTGGAACCAGTCTGTTGTTCCATGTATAGTTCTAACTGTTGTTTCTTGACATGCATACAGATTTCTCAAGAGGCAGGTCAGGTGGGCTGGTATTCCTATCTCCTTAAGAATTTCCAGTTTGTTGTCATCCATACAGTCAAAGGCTTTGGCATAGTCAATAAAGCAGAAGCAAATGTTTTTCTGGAACTCTCTTGCTTTTTTCAATTATCCAACTGATGTTGGCAATTTGATCTCTGGTTCCTCTGTCTTTTCTAAACCCAGTTTGAACATCTGGAAGTTCACGATTCATGTACTGTTGAAGCCTGGCTTGGAGAATTTTGAGCATTACTTTGCAGCATATGAGATGAGTGCAATTGTGTGGTAGTTTGAACTTTCTTTGGCATTGCCTTTCTTTGGGATTGGAATGAAAATTGACCTATTCCAGTCCAGTGGCTAGAGCTGAGTTCTCCAAATTTGTTGGCATATTGAGTGCAGCACTTTCACAGCATCATCTTTTAGGATTTGAAATAGCCCAACTGGAATTCCATCTCTTCCACTAGCTTTGTTCATAGTGATACTTCCTAAGGTCCACTTGACTTCACATTCCAAGATGTCTGACTCTGTGTGAGTGATCACACCATCATGGTTATCCGGGTCATGAAGATCTTTTTTGTACAGTTCTTCTATGTATTCTTGCCACCTCTTCTTAATCTCTTCTGCTTCTGTTAGGTCCATAACATTTCTGTCCTTTATTGAGCACATCTTTGCATGAAATGTTCCCTTGGTATCTCTAATTTTCTTGAAGCAATCTCTAGTATTTCTTGTTCTATTATTTTCCTCTATTTCTTTGCACTGATCACTGAGAAAGTCTCTATCTCTCCTTGCCATTTTTTGGAACTCTGCATTCAAATTAGTATATCTTTCCTTTTCTCCTTTGCCTTTTACTTCTTTTCTCAGTGATTTGTAAGGCCTCCTCATAAAACCATTTTGCCTTTTTGCATTTGTTTTTCATGGGGATGATTCTGATCACTCCTGCAAAATGTCACAAACCTCCGTTCATAGTTCTTCAGTCACTCTGTCTGTCAGAGCTAATCCCTTGAATCTATTTGTCACTTCTACTGTATAACTGTAAGAGATTTGATTTAGATCATAACTGAATTGTCTAGTTGTTTTCACAACTTTCTTCAATTTAACTCTGAATTTGGCAATAAGGAGTTCTTGGATAGATTGCTGTTTTCCACTTTACTTCATTCTTCTTCTGAGGTTTTATCTTGTTCTTTCCTTTGGAATATGTTCCCCAATCACCTCATTTTGCCAAACTTAATAGTTTTTATTTCTACGTATCTGGTAGATGTTCTATGCATCCAAGCAGCACATTCCCCTCTGAACACTAGAGCTATACGGTATAGGGTTTCCTCTTATATGGGCTGCACTAAGTTTTCTTTTGTGGCAGGCTGACTACTCTGGCAAGAGTAGTCAGCTTCATTGGTAAGCTTCATTGGTAAGTTTTGTTGGCCCCTGGACTAGTTGGTTGCCATATCCTGCTTTGTGTGGAGGCTGTCAGTCATTGTGTGATGAGGCTGGGTCATGATGAGGCTGGGTCATGATGAGGTACCCAGGGTCTAGTGCTGGCTCACTGGTGGGCAGGGCTATAGACCTGGAGACCACAGGCCTGACACCGGCCCACTGGTTTGTAAATCCCATCTTGAAGTTAGTCCCAGCCTACTGGCTGGCAAAGCCATGTCTTGGGGTCTGACCATAGGACCCAGGGTTCCTAAGGTGGTGTCAAGCATCTGATGGATGTGGCTGATTCCTAACACAGTTGACTGCAAGGTCTTGGGTATCCTGAAGCTTGTGTTTTCCTCCTAATGGATGGGGAAGGGCCCAGCCAGTCCAAGGTAAGTGCTGTCCTATTAGGCAGGCTGGGTTCACAGGCTTCAGGTTTGTGGTTGTCCTGTGACTTGTGTCTGCCCACTAATGGATGAGGCTGGTCCTGAGGTTAGAGCAGGCTAGCTGGTGGGCAGGGCTAGGAGATCTGGGGCTGATGGCTGCCCACTGGTGAGTGGGACTGGGTCCCAGGATCTCTGAATGCAAGGCCTGGGGGAAGTGTCTGGTATAGTGCATGCACAATGATAACATGGGACCTAGGCCCATGTATGATACAGGTCTTAGGCCCTCTGGTGAGCTGGGCCAGGTCCAGGGTGGCTGAAGCCTCAGGGGATCTTAAGACAGCCTGCCTTCTAGTGGATGGGGCTATGTACCAACCTAGTGAATTGTTTGATCAGAGACACCTCCATCCTGTTCTGAGGCTAATAAGCTAGAGAAAGGATTATAAAATGGAGTTTGACAGCACCAGTGTCCATGTGGTACAAGCTGCACAAAATTGCTGCTGCCATTGGCTCTGTCCCCAGAGTGAGCTCCAGTTGCTTCCTGACTCTCCAGAGACTCTCCAGTCTGATGCTGACTCCTTTCAAATTACTGCTCTTGCCCTGGGTCCTGGAGACATGAGATTTTGTTGGTGGATCAGATGGTAAACAGTCTACCTGCAATGCAAGAGACCCGGGTTCAATCCCTGGATCAGGAAGATGCCCTGGAGAAGGGAATGGTTACCCACTCCAATATTCTTGCTTGGAGAATTCCATGGAGAGAGGAGGCTGGTGGGCTATATACAATTGAGAGACTGACTCTTTAAGTATGGAGTCTCTCTTTTCCCTAGTCCTCTAACTCTTGAAACTATTGCCAAAGGATATTGGCTTTCTGTGCACAAATACCAAACAGAAATATAGAGACAGAGCTTTGGAGGAGAAGGAAAGAGTTACTATATTTCTTTGCCAGGCAAGAAAGAGTATCTCGGGGTTTACTGTTCATTTCACTGTGAATATTTTCTTGTTTACCCAGTGTGTAGGAATCACTCAACTAATTTTGGAATTTCTTTCAAAGGGAGTTGCTCCATGTATAGTTGTTCATTTAGTATATCCAAATGGAAGAGGGAAGTTAGGAGCCTCATATGCCACCATCTTACTCAATTCCATATACAGCTCTTTATATACCAATCATCCCTCAATAAAGTGATATTTTGCTAAACTATATGTAGGATTATGAAACATACAAAGGCAAATGAGAAGAGGATAGTGACCGGTATTGTGGTACGAATTACACATTGGGGGAGAAATATTAGAATAGTCAGGAATATTGATTACGTTTTAAAGGTATTCTGGCAAAATCATAATTCTAGATTTTGACTGTTAATATTCAACTTTCCTCTCATTAATTTTATAATAGCACAATTTGTCTTTTAAAGCCATTAAAATGGTCTTGTTGGTGATGGGGAGAGAAAATGAGAGATCGAGACAGTGGTGGAGGTCTCATACATTTAACTCAAAGCCACCATCAAAATGAGAGATATAGTCTTGTTTCTGCGTTCTTCCCCTATTCATTTCTCAAGCTGAAATATTACAAACAGTTGACTGACCCTAGAGAATGATTCTGAATTTCTATAAGTAATGAAGATTGAATTCCCTAGGATCAGACTCTGAGATAGATATTAACAAACATATTAGGGAAGCTCTTGGAATCCAAAATTGTGGAAGAGAAGGAAGGAATCAACACTGGATAGAGGGAGAAATCAAGCCATTATGTGTCTTCAGTGAAAGCCTTGATCAACCTTTCAGGGCATTCTTAAGATTCAAATAGTGATAAGGGGGCCAATCCTTTCTACCATCCCTCAGTCATTGGACGCTCCACTTTTTTTTCCAGAAAGGGGCTGTGACATTGAAAGACATGGCTTTCCTTAACTGAAGCAATCTCTGAAGGAAGCAGATAGCCATAGAAATCTTCTGGCAGCACTCCCGAAAGTTGGGAAAATGAATCTTTTTTTTTTTTTGAAGGGAACTCTGGACAATGCCTCACAATATCCTTCACAATAAGTATAATTTGATGGCAACTGGAATTGAAGCTGCTCTTCTAGGTATTTCTATAATCAATGAAACAAAATGGGCGGATCCCAGAAATTTGTTTCCAAATATTGGTTTGGAATCAATATAGATATCGATTCCAACTCAGTACCTGCTTTCTAATCTACCAGCCAGCCTCCGGCGAACAGGTGGACAACTTTGATCCTTTTCTGATGGGGGGAGAGATCAGTACTGGTTTTTTCCAATATAACCAATTATTGATTTGAATATTCCTTTTGTGCTTAACATGTATTAGGAAGTACTTTTATCCATGGCTTATAGAATATTTTATTTATTACCATAAACCAATGTACAGAACTCCTTTCAACTGAAAAAAATTTTTCAAAATGAAAACCAAAAGGCAATGGGTGCATGCCACTTCAGTGAAATTGTCTTATTCTTCATAGATGTTAAACCTAAAATCTGGACTTTGGGAGCTCCTCACTAACACCAGCTGAGGGATACTAACCTGTAAAGTTAATATGTTAACTGCACGGTGTGATATATTACACGAATCAGAAATCAACATTTATATTACATTCTCTCCCCTTTGCTTAAAGTCCTTTATAGCCATTTTGGGTCTTTTGTGACTTTGAACAGCCTTTCTAAGCTGAAAATTCTGTCTCCATCATCATATTGTCTGGGATGACCAATTCTGACTACCAAGGGAGAATAGTGTTACTGTCATGCAGCAAAAGGCTGAGATGTAAGTGTATGGTTGACTGTGTGTTTACCATTCCCTGATGCAAAAGGTATTGAAAAACTTCTGATACCACCCATATGGATTTTGAAGGGCTCATATACCAAACATTTTGTCAAGTGACCGATTCTGGTATAGACTGAGAGGAAGGAAAAGCTGGCAACAGGGACAAGACATGGAGGAAAGTCAAAGGCCTTGGGACCAAATTTAAAAGTATCTGTAATATCCACCTAGATTTAGTTATTATTCACCTCTTTTTGGCAGTTACCAAGATCCTAACATAACCATTCTTCCACTACCATTGGACATACAGTGTTTGATGGTGGTTAAAATTTACCAATAGTCCAAGTCATATAAAAAAAGTGAGTAGTACAGAAGTAAATTATGATAAAATGGATTTGGAAAGGTACTAATGTACTAACATACATTGTTAGTAACTGTGTGTGTTTTACATATGTAAACAATGTTGTATAAGGCACATTTAGCAATTTACATATGGGAAGATAGGTGTGTGAAGCAGCAAAGAAGGTACTGAAGATGACAGTCATGATATTATTGGACCTCAACTGCTAGCTAACTACCTCAAGGTATGCAAAATACAAGTAGAAATGTGGCTTTCAGGGGAGTGACATTTAATTCAGTTTTGGCTTGCTGAATTTGTGGTACCTGGCTTCTCTCAGGTGGCGCTAGTGGTAAAGAACCCGCCTGCCAATGCTGGAGATGTAAGAGACGCAGGTTCAATCCCTGGGTGGGGAATATCCCTGGAGGAGGGCATGGCAACCCACTCCAGTATTCTTGCCATGGGCAGAGGAGTTTGGTGGGCTACAGTCCACAGGGTCACACAGAGTTAGACATGACTGAAGCAACTTAGCTTCCATGCACAGAATGTCCAGTTAGAGATGTAAATTCAGTTTTATCAATGCAATTCTACTGATGTAATTCAAAGAAGAGTTTAGGGCTGGAGACGTAGATTGGAAATATTCAATGTATAAACACATCTACCTATGTTGATGAAATCTTCCAAGAAGCCTCAGTAAAATGAGAAGAGGAAGAGGATACAACTTTGGAGGACTGAGATTTAAAAGACTGGCAAAAGTGAAAGTGTCCACAGAATATAGGAGTGCTAATTAAAAATGATGTCATAGAAACTGCAAGAAAAATGTTTCAAGAATGGGAAAGTGAAAATGATATCAGAACCTACAGGAAAAAAGTCATAAGAAGGTCACCAGTATCCTAAGCAGAGGGAGGTGTCATAGATGAAAGGGGTGATGAACAAAATTCACATTTTCATAAGTTTAACCATGAAGTAAAGGAACAAAACAGGATAATGGCCTCATCCAGATGAAGAGTAGAAGACAAATATACTGGAGAGCCATGACATGGCTGTTTCTCCTTGACTTCCAGAATTCTTATTGCTACCAAATAAATACACACATTCACTAATTGCTTGCAAAGTTGTATTTATTTTTTAGATCCAGTCAACCAAAGAACAAAAGACCTCATAATGACAACTCACTTTTTGAGCAATATGTAAATGTTTAGTTATTTTCACAATTTAGTCATTATTTTTGTTCACTTATAAAATAAATACCTGGTCTTTTACAAAAGGAAAGGTAAGGCCATTTATTATTAACTGACTGTTGAAGTCATAGACTGTTGGCATATGTCTAAACAGGAACATGTAATGATATGCCTGTACCTATAAGGTATTGTACCACCATCAGGACAGTCGAGATCAATTTCCCTATACTCATAGTTTTCTTCTTGGCAGCAAAGGCATGAATTTTTCAACTGAAAGATATCATAATCATACCTAAAAGAAAAAAAAAGTTCAGTAATAAATATTTTCAGAATGCTTTCTGAAGCAAATTGACATCAGTGCTCAGATTCCAGTTGTCTAAGTGATTTAGCAAGTCTTCCAGCCAATTTATTCTTTGTCTTTATTGTATATTTCTGCTATGGTTTCATAGTAGTTGGTATATAAGACCAAAAAAGTGAAGATTGCAATCTCATAGTTAGAGCAACATGGTACAAAAATATAAACAGAACATTTTAAAAATATAAAACTTAATACCAAATTATTATCTCTATATATTAATCTACATGTGAAAGTATACAAAAGGAAAAACATGTAATATATACTATGTTTAAAATGCAAGTGACATTTTTAAAAACACTTTAAAGCAAGAATGTTTGCTTGACATCTGTGTGTAATCATCTTATGAAAATAAATACATTTGCCATAAACATATTCTGTCTGACTTATATAGAAAACAACTTCAAAATGCTTAATTACTATTTAAAATGTTTATTTTATTTTGTAGATATTAATATTTTATTTGAATCAGGTCCTGATAATTAGATCTCATGTAAATATCTGTCCATGTAGTGTTTTCAAAGCTTAATTTTCTCCACAATGTTACAAACTTAACATACAGTATACAAAGAGAAACTTACTTGATGGTTTTCTTGCATTCCCCTGTGCATCGTGCCATCTCGACTTTTTTCTTGCAACCATTGTAGTTAACAGTCACATTCACAGGTGAAGATCTGCAATTAGGTTTACCTAAAAGAAAATGGAAAACAGAGTCAGAAATGAGGTTTAACAATAACAATTGCTAA
Source organism: Neotragus moschatus (assembly GCA_006410615.1). Lineage (NCBI taxonomy): Eukaryota > Metazoa > Chordata > Mammalia > Artiodactyla > Bovidae > Neotragus > Neotragus moschatus. Next base: position 13,196 of record SJYA01000737.1, read on the forward strand.
GTTTCAATTTTCCTAATCATAAAGTAGAGAATAATAACAAATATTTCACAACGGTATGGAGGGACTATCTCAGCACCAGCACAAGATACCAGGGTAATATTCAAGAAGTGTTATTATTATTCTATTGTTACTATCATAGGAGAAGGGGAAGGAAAAGAAAGGGAAGAAGGTAAGAGAAAGGAGGAAAGAGGAGAGGAGGAAAAATAGGAGGATAATTGTTTCGCATGTCTATTTTCTTATTGCTGATCATCCTTATAATTGAATACAACAATTTACAATATAATTTGCCAATGTTAGGAGAGCAAACAAAACTCTTTCCATGAAGATTAAATTTTCACCCTTGTAAACATCACTGGTTTTTACTTGGAAGAGTGTTGCAACCAACATGAGTAAGAAAATATAGTGCGTTATATTAATCATCAGTATGAATATGGGTTAGATTACTGGTTGTGTTAAAAACACAGGAGACTTTGTATTAATGATCTGTCATTTTGTTTTAAAGAAACACTAAATTTTTGTTAACAGTTTACATTTCTCTCATATGTGCAATTTAATTTTACTTACATGTGTAGCAACATTTTGTTGAATCATAGACTCTGTCTTCCTATAGGAGTCAGAGACAAAGAAAATGACTGAAAAAATCCTGTATTTTTCTATAAATAATATAGCATTTGTTAACTTATTGAAATAACGTTACAAAAGAAGGAAGGGAACAGATAAACATGCAGATCTCAGATCTAATCTGCACAGAGAGGAAAGCATAGTAATAAAAGTGAGATTATTAACACCAAACTTTTCAACAGTGGGTAGAAACACTTAAACTAAATTCCTCCTTAAAATAAAATGCCCAAGAATAAAAAAGAATACTCCTTCCTTAATTGAAAAATATACTTTAATAATGATATTATGCTCAACATTTAAGTTTCTCACAAGCAAGATTTGTACCTTACATTATTATAATCTCAAATTTATCACTGTCTGAAGTAAAAACTCAGTAAATGTTGAAATCCAAAGTTGGCGGTCTAAAATAAAACTTTATGTTATCAATTATATCTTCAGGAAAAATTAGTGAAATTTAAAACTTCCTTAATAATTTAAGCTTAAGAATTCATTAATGCAAAACCCTCATCTTATTTTCAGGGGATAAAAACTGTGACACAAACAGCAATCTGAACTGTACATATTTATGTGATTCTATTTTAAAATGTGTTCTTTTATAGAAAATTATTAACCTGAAGCCATGACCTTGAAAAATACTAGCTTTTTGTTGTTGTTGTTTAAAATATAGCAACACTCTTTCTACAGTAACTTACTTCTAGAATTGCACTAGATTAAGGTTTATCGAGCCTGCAAATACACATTTGATATGAAAAGTATACTTGGCAACAAAAGGTAGAAGACATAACTGAAATGAAATCTGTAAGAGATTTATGCCTATTGCTAGGCAAAAACTTTTACAAATAAGGAATAAGACTAGTTGTATTTCTATTTATCTTAAGAAGTCAATCTTGGTGATTATTACTTAAGAAGATGACTTACTTCTGCACACCAGGTCTGCTTCGGGCAGTCTTGAACCACGGCAACAAAACCAGTGATGTGGCAGGAGTAAGAGATACACGGGTTGTTAGGGTCAGCAAATGAAGCACCAACCTGGAAGGCGGGGAGGAGGAGGGAACTAATGATGATTGATCTTCATTTCTGTTTCAGGTTGACAATAAGTCCTGTACATTTTTTCAAATTTGTAATGTCTAGTGAATTTCCAGAGATACTTTGAACCATTAGATTAATATTTAAGAAAAAGTAGGTTAAAGACTTCCATGAATAATCAAAGATCTTCACTAAGGGCACAGAATGTGTCAAGATTTTCAAGCCTCAAATTAAGATTCATCTACAATAGTTCTGTATTTTTCAAGGATTTAAAAAAGTCGCATAATATATCTTCTACCTTTGCTTATGTTTTTATACTTTTAAAGCTCTCTAGATTGCTACTCAGATTGCTTTATAATTACTTTATGTACAAAATTCAACAAAAACCACAAAGTGAACTTTCAGGTAAGCTCAAATTTTATTATTTCAACTGTTTTGCATGTAAATGACTAAAGGTATAATTTTGCTTTGTTCTTTAAATATCATCATATTTTATATTCCAAAACTGTCATAGATTTTCATCAGATCACCTTTAGAAACTAAAATTTAAGAAGCCCAAGTAGAAATGTGAGTATAAGAAATGAGTTACCAAAGTGAAAGTCACTCAATCTTGTCCAATTTTTTGAGACCATATGGACTATATAATCCTAGGAATTCTCTAGGCCAGAATACTGGAGTGGGTAGCCTTTGTCTTCTTCAGGGGATCTTCCAAACACAGGGATCAAACCCAGGACTCCTGCATTGCAGGTGGATTCTTTACCAGCTGAGCCACAAGGGAAGCCTGAGAACACTGGAGTGGGTAGCCTATCCCTTCTCAAGTGGATCTTCCCAACCCAGGAATTTAATCAGGGTCTCCTGAACTACAGGCAGATACCAACTGAGCTATCAGGGAAGCCCCAAAGTAAATTATTAAATTAACTTTAACCAAATTAAATTATTATTAAATTATAGGCTTTGTTTTATGTATTTCCAAACATACCATTAACCTCAGATATGCAGATGACAACACGCTTATGGCAGAAAGTGAAGAGGAACTAAAAAGCCTCTTGATGAAAGTGAAAGAGGAGAGTGAAAAAGTTGGCTTAAAGCTCAACATTTCAGAAAACAAAGATCATGGCATCTGATCCCATCACTTCATGGCAAATAGATGGGGAAACAGTGGAAACAGAGTCAGGCTTTATTTTGGGGGGCTCCAAAATCACTGCAGATGGTGACTGCAGCCATGAAATTAAAAGATGCTTACTCCTTGGAAGAAAACTTATGAGCAACCTAGACAGCATATTCAAAAGCAGAGACATTACTTTGCCGACAAAGGTCTGTCTAGTCAAGGCTATGGTTTTTCCAGTAGTCATGTATGGATGTGAGAGTTGGACTGTGAAGAAGGCTAACCACTGAAGAATGGATGCTTTTGAACTGTGGTGTTGGAGAAGACTCTTGAGAGTCCCTTGGACCTCAAGGAGATCCAACCAGTCCATTCTGAAAGAGATCAGCCCTGGGATTTCT
>SJYA01000737.1:16411-62177 GCA_006410615.1 Neotragus moschatus
TATTATTCACCTCTTTTTGGCAGTTACCAAGATCCTAACATATCCATTCTTCCACTACCATTGGACATACAGTGTTTGATGGTGGTTAAAATTTACCAATAGTCCAAGTCATATAAAAAAAGTGAGTAGTACAGAAGTAAATTATGATAAAATGGATTTGGAAAGGTACTAATGTACTAACATACATTGTTAGTAACTGTGTGTGTTTTACATATGTAAACAATGTTGTATAAGGCACATTTAGCAATTTACATATGGGAAGATAGGTGTGTGAAGCAGCAAAGAAGGTACTGAAGATGACAGTCATGATATTATTGGACCTCAACTGCTAGCTAACTACCTCAAGGTATGCAAAATACAAGTAGAAATGTGGCTTTCAGGGGAGTGACATTTAATTCAGTTTTGGCTTGCTGAATTTGTGGTACCTGGCTTCTCTCAGGTGGCGCTAGTGGTAAAGAACCCGCCTGCCAATGCTGGAGATGTAAGAGACGCAGGTTCAATCCCTGGGTGGGGAATATCCCTGGAGGAGGGCATGGCAACCCACTCCAGTATTCTTGCCATGGGCAGAGGAGTTTGGTGGGCTACAGTCCACAGGGTCACACAGAGTTAGACATGACTGAAGCAATTTAGCTTCCATGCACAGAATGTCCAGTTAGAGATGTAAATTCAGTTTTATCAATGCAATTCTACTGATGTAATTCAAAGAAGAGTTTAGGGCTGGAGACGTAGATTGGAAATATTCAATGTATAAACACATCTACCTATGTTGATGAAATCTTCCAAGAAGCCTCAGTAAAATGAGAAGAGGAAGAGGATACAACTTTGGAGGACTGAGATTTAAAAGACTGGCAAAAGTGAAAGTGTCCACAGAATATAGGAGTGCTAATTAAAAATGATGTCATAGAAACTGCAAGAAAAATGTTTCAAGAATGGGAAAGTGAAAATGATATCAGAACCTACAGGAAAAAAGTCATAAGAAGGTCACCAGTATCCTAAGCAGAGGGAGGTGTCATAGATGAAAGGGGTGATGAACAAAATTCACATTTTCATAAGTTTAACCATGAAGTAAAGGAACAAAACAGGATAATGGCCTCATCCAGATGAAGAGTAGAAGACAAATATACTGGAGAGCCATGACATGGCTGTTTCTCCTTGACTTCCAGAATTCTTATTGCTACCAAATAAATACACACATTCACTAATTGCTTGCAAAGTTGTATTTATTTTTTAGATCCAGTCAACCAAAGAACAAAAGACCTCATAATGACAACTCACTTTTTGAGCAATATGTAAATGTTTAGTTATTTTCACAATTTAGTCATTATTTTTGTTCACTTATAAAATAAATACCTGGTCTTTTACAAAAGGAAAGGTAAGGCCATTTATTATTAACTGACTGTTGAAGTCATAGACTGTTGGCATATGTCTAAACAGGAACATGTAATGATATGCCTGTACCTATAAGGTATTGTACCACCATCAGGACAGTTGAGATCAATTTCCCTATACTCATAGTTTTCTTCTTGGCAGCAAAGGCATGAATTTTTCAACTGAAAGATATCATAATCATACCTAAAAGAAAAAAAAGTTCAGTAATAAATATTTTCAGAATGCTTTCTGAAGCAAATTGACATCAGTGCTCAGATTCCAGTTGTCTAAGTGATTTAGCAAGTCTTCCAGCCAATTTATTCTTTGTCTTTATTGTATATTTCTGCTATGGTTTCATAGTAGTTGGTATATAAGACCAAAAAAGTGAAGATTGCAATCTCATAGTTAGAGCAACATGGTACAAAAATATAAACAGAACATTTTAAAAATATAAAACTTAATACCAAATTATTATCTCTATATATTAATCTACATGTGAAAGTATACAAAAGGAAAAACATGTAATATATACTATGTTTAAAATGCATTTTAACATAGTGACATTTTTAAAAACACTTTAAAGCAAGAGTGTTTGCTTGACATCTGTGTGTAATCATCTTATGAAAATAAATACATTTGCCATAAACATATTCTGTCTGACTTATATAGAAAACAACTTCAAAATGCTTAATTACTATTTAAAATGTTTATTTTATTTTGTAGATATTAATATTTTATTTGAATCAGGTCCTGATAATTAGATCTCATGTAAATATCTGTCCATGTAGTGTTTTCAAAGCTTAATTTTCTCCACAATGTTACAAACTNGACTTATATAGAAAACAACTTCAAAATGCTTAATTACTATTTAAAATGTTTATTTTATTTTGTAGATATTAATATTTTATTTGAATCAGGTCCTGATAATTAGATCTCATGTAAATATCTGTCCATGTAGTGTTTTCAAAGCTTAATTTTCTCCACAATGTTACAAACTTAACATACAGTATACAAAGAGAAACTTACTTGATGGTTTTCTTGCATTCCCCTGTGCATCGTGCCATCTCGACTTTTTTCTTGCAACCATTGTAGTTAACAGTCACATTCACAGGTGAAGATCTGCAATTAGGTTTACCTAAAAGAAAATGGAAAACAGAGTCAGAAATGAGGTTTAACAATAACAATTGCTAAGTTTCAATTTTCCTAATCATAAAGTAGAGAATAATAACAAATATTTCACAACGGTATGGAGGGACTATCTCAGCACCAGCACAAGATACCAGGGTAATATTCAAGAAGTGTTATTATTATTCTATTGTTACTATCATAGGAGAAGGGGAAGGAAAAGAAAGGGAAGAAGGTAAGAGAAAGGAGGAAAGAGGAGAGGAGGAAAAATAGGAGGATAATTGTTTCGCATGTCTATTTTCTTATTGCTGATCATCCTTATAATTGAATACAACAATTTACAATATAATTTGCCAATGTTAGGAGAGCAAACAAAACTCTTTCCATGAAGATTAAATTTTCACCCTTGTAAACATCACTGGTTTTTACTTGGAAGAGTGTTGCAACCAACATGAGTAAGAAAATATAGTGCGTTATATTAATCATCAGTATGAATATGGGTTAGATTACTGGTTGTGTTAAAAACACAGGAGACTTTGTATTAATGATCTGTCATTTTGTTTTAAAGAAACACTAAATTTTTGTTAACAGTTTACATTTCTCTCATATGTGCAATTTAATTTTACTTACATGTGTAGCAACATTTTGTTGAATCATAGACTCTGTCTTCCTATAGGAGTCAGAGACAAAGAAAATGACTGAAAAAATCCTGTATTTTTCTATAAATAATATAGCATTTGTTAACTTATTGAAATAACGTTACAAAAGAAGGAAGGGAACAGATAAACATGCAGATCTCAGATCTAATCTGCACAGAGAGGAAAGCATAGTAATAAAAGTGAGATTATTAACACCAAACTTTTCAACAGTGGGTAGAAACACTTAAACTAAATTCCTCCTTAAAATAAAATGCCCAAGAATAAAAAAGAATACTCCTTCCTTAATTGAAAAATATACTTTAATAATGATATTATGCTCAACATTTAAGTTTCTCACAAGCAAGATTTGTACCTTACATTATTATAATCTCAAATTTATCACTGTCTGAAGTAAAAACTCAGTAAATGTTGAAATCCAAAGTTGGCGGTCTAAAATAAAACTTTATGTTATCAATTATATCTTCAGGAAAAATTAGTGAAATTTAAAACTTCCTTAATAATTTAAGCTTAAGAATTCATTAATGCAAAACCCTCATCTTATTTTCAGGGGATAAAAACTGTGACACAAACAGCAATCTGAACTGTACATATTTATGTGATTCTATTTTAAAATGTGTTCTTTTATAGAAAATTATTAACCTGAAGCCATGACCTTGAAAAATACTAGCTTTTTGTTGTTGTTGTTTAAAATATAGCAACACTCTTTCTACAGTAACTTACTTCTAGAATTGCACTAGATTAAGGTTTATCGAGCCTGCAAATACACATTTGATATGAAAAGTATACTTGGCAACAAAAGGTAGAAGACATAACTGAAATGAAATCTGTAAGAGATTTATGCCTATTGCTAGGCAAAAACTTTTACAAATAAGGAATAAGACTAGTTGTATTTCTATTTATCTTAAGAAGTCAATCTTGGTGATTATTACTTAAGAAGATGACTTACTTCTGCACACCAGGTCTGCTTCGGGCAGTCTTGAACCACGGCAACAAAACCAGTGATGTGGCAGGAGTAAGAGATACACGGGTTGTTAGGGTCAGCAAATGAAGCACCAACCTGGAAGGCGGGGAGGAGGAGGGAACTAATGATGATTGATCTTCATTTCTGTTTCAGGTTGACAATAAGTCCTGTACATTTTTTCAAATTTGTAATGTCTAGTGAATTTCCAGAGATACTTTGAACCATTAGATTAATATTTAAGAAAAAGTAGGTTAAAGACTTCCATGAATAATCAAAGATCTTCACTAAGGGCACAGAATGTGTCAAGATTTTCAAGCCTCAAATTAAGATTCATCTACAATAGTTCTGTATTTTTCAAGGATTTAAAAAAGTCGCATAATATATCTTCTACCTTTGCTTATGTTTTTATACTTTTAAAGCTCTCTAGATTGCTACTCAGATTGCTTTATAATTACTTTATGTACAAAATTCAACAAAAACCACAAAGTGAACTTTCAGGTAAGCTCAAATTTTATTATTTCAACTGTTTTGCATGTAAATGACTAAAGGTATAATTTTGCTTTGTTCTTTAAATATCATCATATTTTATATTCCAAAACTGTCATAGATTTTCATCAGATCACCTTTAGAAACTAAAATTTAAGAAGCCCAAGTAGAAATGTGAGTATAAGAAATGAGTTACCAAAGTGAAAGTCACTCAATCTTGTCCAATTTTTTGAGACCATATGGACTATATAATCCTAGGAATTCTCTAGGCCAGAATACTGGAGTGGGTAGCCTTTGTCTTCTTCAGGGGATCTTCCAAACACAGGGATCAAACCCAGGACTCCTGCATTGCAGGTGGATTCTTTACCAGCTGAGCCACAAAGGAAGCCTGAGAACACTGGAGTGGGTAGCCTATCCCTTCTCAAGTGGATCTTCCCAACCCAGGAATTTAATCAGGGTCTCCTGAACTACAGGCAGATACCAACTGAGCTATCAGGGAAGCCCCAAAGTAAATTATTAAATTAACTTTAACCAAATTAAATTATTATTAAATTATAGGCTTTGTTTTATGTATTTCCAAACATACCATTAACCTCAGATATGCAGATGACAACACGCTTATGGCAGAAAGTGAAGAGGAACTAAAAAGCCTCTTGATGAAAGTGAAAGAGGAGAGTGAAAAAGTTGGCTTAAAGCTCAACATTTCAGAAAACAAAGATCATGGCATCTGATCCCATCACTTCATGGCAAATAGATGGNCCATAAGACTGTCTGGGACTTGAAGATATAAGATTCATCTTAGAGTTATCCTGTTAAAACAAGGTGCATTCTCCATTTTTAAATTCAGGGCCACAATAAAGACAATGGCTTATGTCCCAAATGATTTGCTTCTTAGAGTTAAATATCAGAGGTTTCTGGGCCTCTCCCATATTTACCTGTTTTACTTCCAGGGCTTGAACTCTCAGATGTGCCAGTGGTGGCTCCTAATAACAAGAAATAGAAACAATATTTGAGTAAATGCATTTAATTGTATTTAAGTTCATAACATCTGAAATTTAAAATTTAATAGGCATAAACTTCCAGAGTTGCTCCCATCAGCCTACTTCCTTAGTTGTAACTATATGGAAATATTAATATGTTGCCTCCATCTTATACCAGGGTAATAGCTTGAATGTCAAAAAAGAGAATCCTTTCTGGACTCCCCTCTTAAGAACAGTATAAGGCTTACCCCAGAAGAAATGGGGTAAACCTTATACAAATGCCCTTCCTTTGACAAATGCCCTATGAAAAGGCAGAACTCAAGAACTGCCAATTTCCTTTCTTTGGTTATGTTTCCTTCTCTGAAGGTTCTAACTTCTGAGAGTGACAAGGTAGAAAGTAGTGAGGGCTAACAGAAAGTCATAAAAAGACATCGTGTGCTGAATATGGAAGCTCAAATAGTTTTGATATATTTCAGACAAGACTTTTTACTGGGAAGATATTATTAATAGAAAGCACAATTAGTAACTCAGTAGTGCTCACCTGTGATTATTCCAATTCTTGTTGTTCTCCTTTCTCCTAAGGAAGTTGTGGACTCTAAGAGAGGGGGAAATGGAAGAGAGATGATTGGAAACCATGTAAGGATCATAGAAAAGATATGGTAGTTCTCTTATGTAGGATAACACTTGAGGAACCTCATCATAGCTGGGCCCATGGAAGATTCCCTATCATTTTGTTGAATTACCTGTGTTGGAACTGCCAGGGGCAACAGTTGTGCCAGGGATTACCTTAGTGGTACCTGAAACACAAAGGGTCTAGTCATCACAGTGACTTGTGTTTGTCTTCTAAAGTCCTGCCTCTAGAAGAAATATGCCATATCAAAGAGTCCTCTCACTGCTTTCCTGATGAGCTGAGAGTTGTATGATTTTTCTATTATTCACGTCATTAAGAAAGCAATCAAAATATCCCTAAGTTGAAGCAACTTTCTCAAGCATCTCATTTATTCCAAGACAAGAAGAAGGGTGGTTTTCTCCCAGGTTCACCTGTCACACGCCCAGTCGCTTGGCCTCCTGCTACTGCAGTGTTATCTTCTGTGGGATGAAAGGAAGGAAAATATTTGAATGTGCCAAGGAAAATACTGAATATTATCATGGATTATTTAAGCAAATAAAATCTTTATATAGGTAGGACTGTTCACATCACTTTCTCTTCTATGTATGTAATATTCCTTGGTTCCCCCCAACATACTAGTGATGTGTATGCCATCCCAAGAGAAAACTCTTCACACCAATTAGACACACCAGCCCATCTTTAGACAGTTACAAGCTAGATGATGGTATTGAAAGATCTTCCATTACATGTTAAATCTAAAAGACAATGAAATCTACTCTGTAAGAGATCACACCTCCCAATAGGTTAGTCTATGGAGAGTCATAATTCACACTAAACCCAAACTTCAAGCATCTCATTCTTACCAAGTCTGAGCCCAGTTCCAGATGTTCTCTTGCTTGCTATTAAAGTCGTGGCCTCTGAGAAAAAAAATGATGAACGATGAGGTCTGAGGATTTGGGATAATAGGAAAAGAATGATGCTGATATTTTATAAGAGTAGGGTTACTAACTACCTTATACAGTTAAATAAATAAAGAAAGAAAGCTGAGTGCTGAAGAATTGATGCTTTTGAACTGTGGTGTTGGAGAAGACTCTTGAGAGTCCCCTGGACTGCAAGGAGATCCAACCAGTCCATTCTAAAGGAGATCAGTCCTGGGTGTTCACTGGAAGGACTGATGTTCAAGCTGAAACTCAGATGTGTATAAGAGACAGGCNGCTTTTGAACTGTGGTGTTGGAGAAGACTCTTGAGAGTCCCCTGGACTGCAAGGAGATCCAACCAGTCCATTCTAAAGGAGATCAGTCCTGGGTGTTCACTGGAAGGACTGATGTTCAAGCTGAAACTCCAATACTTTGGCCACCTGATGTGAAGAGCTGACTCATTTGAAAAGACCCTGATGCTGGGAAATATTGAGGGCAGGAGGAGAAGGGGATGACAGAGGATGAGATGGTTGGGTGGCATCACCTACTCAACGGACATGGGTTTGGGTAGACTCTGGCAGTCTGTGATGGACAGGGAGGCCTGGTGTGCTACGGTTCATGCGGTCACAAAGAGTCAGACATGACTGAGCAACTGAACTTGAACTATACAGTTAAATATCAAGAGTTCCTTCTTGTTAACCTACCTGTGTGGGAACTCCCAGATATGGTTGCCTTGGAGAATTTTCCTGAAGTACCTACAGTGAGAAAAATTAAAAGATCAACACAGCATTAGCTCCCCAGTGAATACTGACGTAGCACTGGAAGACCTTTCCTGCAGAGTTTTGATTCTAAAGGAAATGAGCCATCGATTACTCTCCACAGTCTCCTTTCCTGACCTACCTCCTTACTCCTTTTTCATAGATCCCACTGACAATGGAGGCAGATTTTGTGTCAGCCTCACTAGTTTGACTTCCAGACCTGGACTCCCTGGTGTGGAAGGAAGGAAAGAAGCAAGGAAGCAAGGAAAGAGTGGGGAGGAAACAGGCAGATGATGGATTCATCTTTCTAAATTTTACTCATCAATTACTTGAGTTATTTTAATATTCATATATTTAAAATAAACCACATTGACTCTAGCACTCTGATAAGGTGAAATGTTATTTCAAGGTACATTGCGAAAAAGTGTAATTGTGTCATTTTAATTTCAATTTATCTGCAATGAGTTCTGGTGGAATTGTGTTGTCTGAGTCTAATAAAGGAAAGATTAAATTCATGTTTTAGTTAAATAATATATTTGAATTTTTGTTTTTAAAATCCATTTCAGTGCTTCAACTGCCATGATGTATAACATTTTTATTCAAAAACAAGAATTTCATTGAGATTATCTTAGAAATTCAACTCACAGTGAGAAAGACCTCTTGGAAGACAAATTGTAAAATGCTCTTTTAAGAAATCATCTATGAGTTACAAATTATTAAAATAAAAACAGAAGCATAACCCTTTTCCCATATAAAATGTTTACACATATGTAGTTCTTTGCTTCCAGTTAAAGGCTAAAATCTTGAACTTGGAAAATGCAAAAAAAAAAAAAAGAAAAGGTAAAATACATATTGTGCCCAGTAGTCACACATTAGTGACTGTGAAATTAATTTATTATTATGATGTTCAATACATAATTTGAAGCATGGTTATTCATTTAGATTAACATAACTATAGGTTGGATAGATAATAATTATACATATAGTCTGAATCAAATTATTTTCTAGTGATTAGCTTGTAAAATAATTTTACGTAAGTAGAGTTTGTAATAGCAGTTAGAATAAGCATAGGGTAAATCTTTAAAACAGAAAAATAAAGAATAAACAATCTATTTCTTAAATAAGAGACAATTTAGTTACTAAACCTAGGTTCTATTATATAACCTGCAAACTGAGAAATGTTTTTCTCAACATGCTCATGATATGAGTATATTACTAGTTTGGAAACTTGATACTTTACCCTTGAGTAAATAATTTAGTCCATTTATTGTTAGGAAAAAATTGCCTTACAAGTTATTTGTGAATTTTGTTTAATGTTGTAATAATTATAAAAAGAAGTAGGAAATAAAATTTTGATTTGTAAAATAATAATATTATAGTTTTAATGAATAAAATGTCCCAAATCTTGCAGTTTCAGAATGGCAAATGCCAAAGTTTGTTAATACTTTAAAATTTGTAAACCTCTTTTTATTATCTGCTGCTGTAGTTCTTATTTACAGTTAGAAATGGGGAAATTTAAGCTTTGTAAATATTAAAAGCAAGCTTTTATTAATGGATAACTAAAGATCATTGTATATTTGCCTCAGTGGAAGATGCCCTTGTGGTAAAGAACAGACTTTGAGTCAGCAAACAATGGATAGAAATATTGTCTTCACCATTTATTTGCTGTAGAATTTGGACCAAACTTATATAATATCTTTTCTAAGTTCTTCATGAGTAAAATGAGATAGCAATACTCATTTAAATATTTAAATTAGACAGTATATTTAAGAGCATTGTATTGTTTAATTGGAATTATTATTATTATGCATTTTTATTATTTTTAATATAAATTTATTTACTTTAATTGGAGACTAATTACTTTTGCATTTGTAAATAGCCAGTGAGCATGAAAACAAGTCCAAAAAATGCATCTGGCATCCTCTGCTTACTTACCAGTAGCAGTCATGTCCTGCTCTTTGCAACCCCATGGACTGTAGCCTGCCAGGCACCTCTGTCAATGAGGATTCTCCAGACAAGAATACTGGAGTGGGTGGGCATTTCCTCCTCCAGGGAAATCTTACCAACCCAGGGATCAAACCCACATCTCTATGTCTCCTGCATTGGCAGGCAGGTTCTTTACCACCAGCACCATCTGCAAATATTATTTGCTTAAATATGGCTAAATTGACTTGCCTTTATATGTGGCAACTTCACTTCCTGACTCCCAAGTTGTTTTCCTGGCTCCTGTGATTTTACCAGTTGATGACCCAGTTGTCTCGGCCCCTTCAACTGATGTCCCAGTTGTCCGTAATCCTCCAGGTGACTGTCTAGTTGTCTGCGAACCTTCAGCTGAGGCACTAGTTGTCGCTAATACTCCAGTTGATGATCTAGCTGTCTCTAAACCTACAGTAGATGTTTGTGTTGTCCACATCACCCCAGATGATGGTCCAGTAGTGCCTAAACTTATAAGAGAGATTCTAGTGGTTCTTCTCAATCCATCTGTTGATACAGTTGTCCCTAATCTTTCAGCTAATTTTCCACTTGTTCCTGATCCTGTAACAGTGGTCCCTGCTTCTCCAGATGATGGCCCAACTGTCTCTGAACCTACAATAGATGGTCCAGTTGTGCCTGATCCTCCAGATCTAATGTTCCCTGTAGCATCAATTGATGATACAGTGGTTGATGATCTTATATCTCCTTTCCTAGTTGGCCTTGATCCTCTGGCTGATGGTCCAGTTGTTCCTAAGCCTACAAAAGAGACTGTAGTGGTTCCTGTCAGTCCATCTGTTGATCCAGATGTGCCTCTTCCTTCAAGTGAAGATCCACTTGATCCGGATCTTATAACAGTGGTCTCTGTTTTTGCAGATAATGGACCAGCTGTCTCTGAACCTACAACAGATGGTCTACTTGCCCCTGATACTCTAGGTCTAGTGGTTCCTATAGCACCAGCTGAAACTACAGTGGTTGATGAACCTAAATCTCTGGACTCAGTTGTCCATGATTCTACAGTTGATGGTTCTATTGTTCCTGCACCTAAAACAGAGACTTTAGTTGTTCCAGTCAGGTCAACTGATGACCTAATCATCCCTGATGTTCCAGATGATGGTGCACCTGTTCCTGAAACTACAACAGATGTTCTGGTAGTTGTTGTCAGTTTACCTGCTGTTCCAGTTGTCTGTGATCCTTCAATTGATGGACTGGTTCTTGTTTCAGTACCACTGGTCTCTTTTTCTCCAGATGATAGTCCACTTGTCCCTGAAGCTACACCAGATGTTACAGTTGTCCTTGTCATTCCAGATGATGGTGCACTTGTTCCTGAAGCTACACGAGAGATCTTAGTGGTTGTAGTCAGTTCAGCAGGTGATCGAGTTAACCCTGATACTTCACCTGATTTTCCACTTGTTCCTGATCCTATAACAGTGGTCCTTGTTTCTCCAGATAATGAACCAGCTGTTTCTAAATCAGTACTAGATATTCTAGTAGCTATTGGCAGTCCACCTGCTGATACAGTTGTTAGTGATCCTTCAGGTGATGTTCTACGTGTTTTTGATTCAATAACAGTGGTCCTTGTTTCTACAGATGATGGTCTACTTGTTCCTGAGCCTACTACAGAGATTCTAGTGGTTCTTGTCAGTGCAGCTGTTGATCCAGTTGTCCCTGATCCTTCACTTAGTGATCCATTAGTCCTAGATACAGTAACAGTGGTTTCTGATTCTCCAGATGGTAGTTCAGTTGTCCCTGAACCTACAACTGAGATGCTAGTAGTTCTGAGTCCATCTGTTGATTCAGTTTTCCTTAATCCTTCACTTGCTGATCCACTACGTCTGGATTCAGTAACAGTGCTCCCTGTTGCTACAGATGATGATCTAGTTGTCCACGAACCTTCAATTGAGATTCTAGTCATTATGGCCAATCCAGCTGTTGACACAGTTGTCTCTGATACTGAACCGACTGATCCATTAGGCCTAGATTCAGTAAAAGAAGTGTGTGTTTTGCCATATGATGGCTGAGTTGTTCCTAAAACTACAACAGGCCTCACCGCTGCTCCAGATGAAGGCACGCTGGTTCCAGATCTGAAGGCAGCGGCCCCTGTTGCTCCAGAAACCAGGACAGTTGTTTCTGAACCTACAGCAGGTCCCGCCGTTGCGGATGACCCTCCCGGTGACGATCCAGGGCTCACTGCTGCTCCANAGGTAACGTGACGGTTGGCTCTGAACTTACGGGAGGTCTTGCGCTTGCTTCCGCTCCTGTGGTGGATGGCTCAGGGGTTCCAGGGGCTCCCGATGAAGGTATGCTGGTTCCCGGTCCTATAACCTTGGCCCCTGTTGCTCCAGACGGCGGGGAGGTGGTCCCCGAACCTTGACCCCCTGCTCCGGTTGCTGCCGAACTTCCTGCCGATGATCCAGGGGTCACCGGTGCTGCAGAGAGAGGTACGCTGGTTCCTGATATGACATTGGTGCTTGTTCCTCCTGAGAGTGGGGCAGTAGGCGCTGACCCTGCACCGCTTCCTCCAGTTGCTGCAGATCCTCCTTGTGTGGAGCCAGGCAAGCCCGATACTCCAGTTGAAGGCAGGCTGGGCCCAGATCCTCCTGTGGCACTCGTTCTTGTAACCCCAGGCGATGGGGTGGCGGACTCTGGAAGTGGGCCAGGTGGTTGAGTGGCTTCTGACCCTCCAGGTACTGAAGACCTGCTTCCCGCTGTGTCGGCTGAAGGCACACTGGTTCCTGATCCTCCAGCAGCCGTCCCTGCAGCTGCAGATGAGCTGGCAGTTTGCTGGGACTCTACACCCGGTGTCCCAGCTCCTGCTGACCTTCCTGTGGTTGACCCAGGTGTTGCCGGTATTCCCGCGGAGGAGAAACGGGTACCGGATGGTCCAGCAGTAGGCCCTGTTGCTCCGGATAAGGCGACAGTGGGCTGAGAANTGCTTATTTCTCTTTTGATAGTCAGAAATGTTATATTTTATACTGTTATTTTTATGTAATCCCATTAGCATCCTCTGAATTTTCTTTAAGATAGTGCCTATTGCTTATTCTCTGTGAGCACCAATAAAATTAACATAATTTATTCTCTCCTCTTTCTCTTCTGTACTTTCCAATTTAAGTAAATACTGTTTTCTTTATTAATGCTTATTTTTTTCTTGGTCATTTATACTTTATTTGGACATTTTTATTTGGTCAAATATGTAACATTTTTCTTCTACCTTTTTTTCAACTTTTGTCATAATGTTAGTGTTACAGTTAAAAATACTGCTAAAATCTTTTAGTTTGTGTTCAAAGAATCTTTTTGCTGTTTAACACTCCTCCGGTGATTTTATTATGAAGGGCTCATGGCTACATAATTCCCTGTATTTTTTTATATTCCTATAGCTTTAATACTTCAATTGCATTTAACTGGCTATGAAACCCGTGGCCCACATTCTCTTTCTTTGTGTATCTAAATGCTACTCTACTCTTAAGTCTAATGCTAATCTAATTTTCTTTACTTTTTAATAGCTGTCTTTTTCTTCGACATCTAGAAAAATTCTTTTTCCTTCAAGTCTAACATTTTTCTAAAGCCACAGAACTGATTCTTCCAGGTATAAGGTAATCATTTCAACATGTAAATTTGAATTTTTTTAATTACAGGAAATGTGATCTGATTTGTAATTCTAAGTATTAGTTTGATTTCATTGCTTTTTCTTCTCTAGAAACTGTAATTATATATATATATATATGTGAGTTATTTTGTCTATTTCTTATAATTATGTCCTACTTCAATCTTTTTTACCTTTTCCTGCAATTTTTTAGGTAGGTGATTTTTCCAATTCTACCCTCTAATCCCTTTGCCATATTTCCAGTCTTATTTATTCTCTGTTAGGTACCTTGTTATTTGGCCTTTACTTTTGAAATAATTTTTCTTTCTTTTTTTTCAATAAATCCTCTTCAGTTTCAATTTAACATCCTCCTACTATTTATCTATTTTTACCCTAAGTTTTCTTAATTTCTAATATTGATGTCTCTTTATATCTTCAGTTTTTTTTTAATTTTAAATTGTATTNTTCCAGTCTTATTTATTCTCTGTTAGGTACCTTGTTATTTGGCCTTTACTTTTGAAATAATTTTTCTTTCTTTTTTTTCAATAAATCCTCTTCAGTTTCAATTTAACATCCTCCTACTATTTATCTATTTTTACCCTAAGTTTTCTTAATTTCTAATATTGATGTCTCTTTATATCTTCAGTTTTTTTTTAATTTTAAATTGTATTAATGTTATGTTTTTGAAATCAAGCAGAACCCAAAGGACCCCCTCAAGTACAAAAGTCCCTGCATATCCCCTGTCTTTTGTTTGTAGGAAAGTTGAAATCTCCCAGGCCTCCTAGAATCACAAAAGAGCATGTTCAAGCAGTTAATGATTAGGAAAATAGAGTCACAGAATCTTTCAGTGTCTGGTGTACATTTCTGAGCTGTTCTGGAGATAACTATAACTGCCACCAGAGGGGGAAAGCTAACTTTATGACCAGACTGCAGCCACGACATAATCTCCATCTATGGCTAGCACAGTTCCAACTACTGGCCTCAAGAAAATAGGATTAGAATTATTACACATAATAATCTATATCTTTGTGAGCATCAAAAAATTATGTTTTGCTCTGCTTGCATATATAAGCAGGCATCTAAAATTATCAGCAAAGAGATGTTACAGATCCATGTAAGCATCTTCCACTTTAAGAATATGGTGTCATATGTCAACATGAAGAAGTTACAGAAAATGTACCTTCACCCTTAATCCCATTAAAACAGAATGATTTCTGACAGTGGGGATTTGTAAGCAACAACTTTGTCCCTTTCCTGTTGCTCATTTCTGTTTCCCTCAAACCTTGTAGAAATGAGATCACTAAGCAACATTTAACCTAACTCCTAACTAAGCTCTACTAAATGCACACAATACCTTGCCTAACCTGTTTCTTCTTTCCCTAGATTGGAAGAAGGAGAAATTAAGAATTAAGCAGTTAAAGAGTGATTATCTCTCTACCCTAAACTTCCCCCTTGGCAATTCTTCAGGCAGACCATGTAATCCAAGAGAACATCTGAAGAAAGACCATGAGGAGTTAGTGAGCCTGGACACAGTGGAAATGATGCAGTACCTAACAGTTTGCCTCAGTAATTCACTGAGATTGTTTCTGCCTTTTCCTGTTAAAAACTCATGGCTGAGTAGAACCTTTGGAGTTGGTTCTGAGACATGAGTCCATCTTCTTCCCAGATTGTAGACCTTCTGATTAAAGCAAACTTTCCTTTCTACCAAGACTTGCCTGTCAAGTGTAGGCTTTTGAGAAGCTTGCAAGTCTGCGTTCAATAACATTTTAGTATTCCTCTGCTTTATGACTAAGTTTTTAGAATTTTCTTGCTATTGCTAAAAATTTCTGAAAACGTATAGGAAAGAATAGTTTTATATAGATATTGGAATTTAATTTCTCTCTCTCTCTCTTTTTTTTTTTTTTTTTTGCTTTGTATTTTTCTAAAACAGCAATAGCAGGAGATCTTAAGCATTGAGGGCAGAGAGGCTTTTGTGAGGCTCATCAGATTTCTCAGATCAAGGGCTTCCTCTTATTACACTGAAGGGAAGATTCTTTTGTAAGTGGAGTCTTTCCTTTGCCTTCTAATTTTTAATTATTATCCTGTTTTCTAGAGACCCTGAGATTTAAGTACTTCTTTCTTTTTTTTCTAACATTCGGGTTCCCAGGATTCCTTAGCCTTCCAATATGCCTTCTCCTTTACAAGCAATTGAATGCTTTCCCAAGACTGCCAGTACTCACTCCGTGAACTCTCCACTCTTTTCTTTCAACCCAGCATTCACAAATGCTCTGACTTGCCAGGTCTAGATCTCTCAGTATTCTAGTCAAGGTGAGGACCTTTCCTTATGGAGGTGAATCCTGGTTGATGCTATTTATATTATACCATTATTAAACGTCGCTCTATACTTCCCTTTCTTCTGATGACTTGATCTGAATCTTGGTTCCTCTATGAGTCATAAAGCCATCTTTTCAAGTCTTGTGATTTCAGTCTTCTCTGTTCCCTCTAAACATTCTAGATGTGGATTCTGTTGATATTTCTGGTTGGTGGCTGGAGGTATGTGTAGATTCTAATATATACAGCCACTATTTTCCTCTTAAATTTTTTTCATAGGTTCTTTGAGTTTAAATGCTACTCAATTCTAAGAGCATCAAAGCAAATTAAGGATTAGGTCTTTAGTCCATTTTACACACTGATGAGGGAGGTGTTGTTGTGAACTGCTGANGATATTTCTGGTTGGTGGCTGGAGGTATGTGTAGATTCTAATATATACAGCCACTCTTTTCCTCTTAAATTTTTTTCATAGGTTCTTTGAGTTTAAATGCTACTCAATTCTAAGAGCATCAAAGCAAATTAAGGATTAGGTCTTTAGTCCATTTTACACACTGATGAGGGAGGTGTTGTTGTGAACTGCTGAAAACATCAGGTCCTGATTTGCCTGACTTCCTATGACTTGTGGCTCTACTGCCTGGTTCTTTAGAGGAATTACCACTTACAGCTCTGAAAGTTGCTCCAGGCAGTACCCTTGGCATGGCTTAATTTTATAATGGGAGAGAAAAGCTAGTTAATTAAAATGTAACACTGATCCTTTTATGAGGATGCCCTGTGTAAGCAAAAATGGGCTAATTCTCTTTGCTGAAAATAAGGGAGGAGACTTCCTCTTTTCTTACTTTACTTTAGAATATCTGTAAAGGTAAGTTCTTTCCAGTGTCTTTGAAATGCATGTAAATCTTTTAAAAAACTAAATAAGCCTCTAGTCAGCTTAATGACCCAGAAATGTCTTTCTCAATGACTTCGGTGCTCTCTCTTTGAAAAGTAAAAATTTTGGGAAACAGTGCTCCTTTCCCCTCTAGATACAAAATTTCCTCCTATCATCAAAATAAAAGTTTATTTTTCCCTTTTTTAAAACCAATTATTAATTAAACAGATGGTCACCCACCTGCCAGGTGAATTTAGGATGAACTATGTGTAAAAAATGATGCTGTCAAGTTTGCTTATTTTCACTTAAGAACTAGTTATTTTTCTTGAGAACAGGAATGTAACATTGTATCAGTTTGGTGAGATTGCTTTCTGTCTTTAAAAACCTTTAGTAAATTGACTATAAGTTGTATCACATTCTGGTTTAATGCTTATTCAATAATAAAATTGTTTTCCTTCTCCACTACCTTTGGGGAGAGAGTCTCTGGGTTGGGAAAAGATTTTGTTTTCAATTCTGTATCTTCGACACCTAAATTATCATTGCTATTTATTTCCCTGAAATTGAAAATATCCTTAAAATTTAATTCTGCTTACTTATGTTTTGAGTCTTTGCTCATTAAAGTATATAGATAAGTTATAGGTAAAAAATGTTTCCTGCCATTTCAGTAAACAAAGAATGTTGCTTGCCATCAGCCACAGCAGCCTCTGCCATGGGGAGAGCGCCCTGTGGGCAATTCAAGATGAAGAGAAATAGGATAGTGGCCCTAGATAAAAAGAGGTATGACCTAAGGAATTATTTCAATGAGGTTAGACTCTTGCAGTTTCCCATACATACATAGAAAAGTACTAAAGTCATTACTTAAGATGTCTGGCTTTATTTTATGATTAGCAGTAATCTTTTGATGTACTATATGTATTTTTTTCAGCAATAACTCCTATGTATCCCAGCTCCTTTACCTCTTTTGAAGAGTTTCTCAGAGTTTTATGAGAGGCTGTCTTACAGGTTATAGTCCTCAATAAGGTCCCCAAATAAAACATAACTCGCAACTTTTAGGTTGTGTGTCTTTTTCTCAGTCAACACGTCATAGTGTATTGACCATAATATCATATTCTTTTCAAAATAGAATAATTCTGCTGTCTTCAGCCCCAACTAACCAGCTCTCTTACTAGGTCCTCTTGAGTTCCCACTACAACACTTGTCATTGACCATTTCCTTGATTTAGATTATCTTTTATCATGCATGATTTTGCCTTTGCGTATATATAAATAACCATTTCTCCAGCTCAAAAGTCAAGTTCTAAGAGAATAAATATCCTACTCTATTCCCCTCCTGGTTCTCTAGGGCACCCAGTGTGATTTGGACACACACAAATAAGCAGCTCAATATATTTCTAATCTCCTTCAGTTTTGAGACCACACAAATAATAATAATTCAGTTTCCCAGGAAAACTTGTGTCTGACCAAATTTTAAGTAAAGAAATCACATTTATATTGTCTGGTTTTATTCTGGTTATGTTCTTTCAGTACCTGTTGCTCCAGAAGTGTTATCACGAGCAGCTCCAGTGGTGGCAGCATTTTCACCTCCAGTTGCTCCTAATTGAAAAGAATGATGTTCTCATGGGACACAGGGGCTGCTAGATTAAGGATATCAAAGTACAGGACTCCTAGTTGCGCTTGAATTCCAGATAAAGAACAGTCACATCCAAATTAATGCATGGGGCATACTTACTCCAAAATTTTTCTTATTTATGTGAAATTCAAATTTGAAGGGCATCTTGTATTTTGACTGTCAACTCTACCCTACATAAATAGTTGTGATGAAAAGGCTCTAACTACCCATTCATTTGTCCTAAAATTATAACCTTTAAAGCCAAAGCCACTACTCAATTCACATAAATCCCTTCTGAGGAAGGAATCAGCTGAATCTAGGCTAAGCTCTTGATGGAGCACCACCAAAGTGTCCAGGTGTCCTGCACCTTGCCTCTGAACAACCAGTTGAGCTGGAACCAGAGAAAAATGGTTTAGCTGTGATGCCACTGCCAGTTCGAGTGGTGGTTCCAACAAATTCTATTGTTACGCCTGATAAACAGAATTTAGAGAGTATATATATTATTGTGTTTCCCAGGTGGCATTAGTGGTAAAGAACTTGCCTACCAATGCAGGAGACTTAAGAGATGCTGGACGAGGTCATGGCAACCCATTCCAGTATTCTTGCCTGGAGATTCCCATGGGCAGAGAAGCCTGGCAAGCTATAGTCCATAGCATTGCACAGCATCAGACACAACTGAAGCAACTTAGCACCCACGCATATATTAATGTGACAATCCTGTACTGTAACACATTTGAAAGGAAGACTTGGAGAGACTAGGAAGAAAACTTTCTTCATGGAAAACATTATTCATGCTTATGCCATTCTCCATCTTTGCTTNACTGAAGCAACTTAGCACCCACGCATATATTAATGTGACAATCCTGTACTGTAACACATTTGAAAGGAAGACTTGGAGAGACTAGGAAGAAAACTTTCTTCATGGAAAACATTATTCATGCTTATGCCATTCTCCATCTTTGCTTGGATGGTATATTAATAAGTAATAGTAAGCAAAATCTGTAGTATTCTGAAAAAGAGAATGTCCTTTTTGAGAAAAGCCATTGTCTCAATGACATCCCCTACTCACGTAACTTACCTTCAGATGCTGTCACTTCACTGCTTGGTTCTCCAGTTGTTTGACTAGCTGATGATCTGGTAGTCTCTTTCAAAATAAACAATATATATCAAATTATATGTATAAATGTCTTTAGTTAAACAGAACAGAGTTTAACTGCTTTCAAAATACTGGGACTTCCCTGGTGGTCCATTTGCTAAGACTCCATGTTCTCAATACAGGGGCCCTGGATTCGATCCCTGGTTGGGGAACTAGATCCTACATGCTGCAACTGAGTTCACATGTCACAACTAAAAGATTCTGCATGCTACAACTAAATAGCTCACATGCCTTAACTAAAACTGGGTGCAGCCAAATAAATTTAGAAATATTTTTTGAAAATACCTGTCACACTTATACATTTCCAGTTCACTCTTTCCAAAAATTGATCATAAGAATCACTTGGGTTGTTTGTTAAATATACAGATAGACTAGCCCAAAGAGTCTCAGCCCATGTCATACATTTGAACAAACTGCAAAGCCTTTTTTAAAAATTTCTTTATTTCTTAATTGAAGGATAACTGCTTTACAGACTTGTGTTGGTTTCTGCCAAACGTCAACATGAATCAGCCATAGGTATACATATGTCCCCTCCTTCTTACTTTTAAAAAATCACTCATGCCTGGGCACTTCCTCTCAGAGTTCTGTAAAATTACTCTGTAAAAGGCTCTTTGGTGTGTATTTTCACAAATATNTGTTGGTTTCTGCCAAACGTCAACATGAATCAGCCATAGGTATACATATGTCCCCTCCTTCTTACTTTTAAAAAATCACTCATGCCTGGGCACTTCCTCTCAGAGTTCTGTAAAATTACTCTGTAAAAGGCTCTTTGGTGTGTATTTTCACAAATATTTCTAGGCAATTTTAATGTGCAGCCAAGATTGCAAACCATGACTTTAACCCAACTTCACATTCACAGCCTTAGAAGTTCTAAGGCAGGAGTCTTAGAATTTGAAATACAACGTGCTTTGCTATAGATCACGTCTGAATTAATATTAGAGACTCATTGGGGTTAATCCCATAAATGTAGAAATAACAAGGTCATGAATATGTGCATTTACTAGTAAGGAATAACTCAGAAGTGCTGGTGACTTCCTTAAGATCAGTAAGAAGATGCTCAGATGACTGTCAATGTTGCCCATTTCCACACCTGGTTGGCCTCCAGGGGTTGTGTCTGGGACAGGTGAGTCTGCATTTGTGCTCTTGCTCCCAGGTGCGGTCCCTGGGGTCCCTGACACAACAAGGAAGAAGCATTACTTCCATTGTTGCAGAACTCTACATATCACTCCTCTCTAACGTGACAAAATCCAAGTTTATCATAAAAAAGAAATCTTCAAATGATTCCTATGATTTCTATGGCTCCTGCTGCTTCTAAGTCACTTCAGTCGTGTCCGACTCTGTGCAGCCCCATAGACGGCAGCCCACCAGGCTCCCCCGTCCCTGGAATTCTCCAGGCAAGAACACGGGAGTGGGTTGCCATTTCCTTCTCCAATGCATGAAAGTGAAAAGTGAAAGTGAAGTCGCTCAGTGTCCAACTCTTCGCAATCCCATGGACTGCAGCACACCTGGCCTCCCTCTCCTTCACTATCTCCCAGAGTTTGAACTCATGTCCATTGAGTTGATGATGCCATGTAGAGTTTAATCTTTTGTTCAGTCTGTAATGCGTTCAGTACTACGTAGCAGAGGCTAAGGTTCATATCCTGACTTGCCTGATTCTCCTGGGCTTGTTGCTCCTGCGCTTGGTTGCCCAGGTGTGCCATCTTCCTCACCTCTTGTTGGCATAGTAGGACCTCCTGTTCCTCCTGATAAAAAAAATAGCTATTTAAAAAATACCCTAGACATAAATCAACTCATTTAACCCTATAAAAGTCCTCTGAGGCAATTTATATTACTAGTTCCACTCCACAGACATGGTACCCAGGCAAACTATACCTAAGTTCATATTCCACTCTGTGCTTCTCAGAAGATCTGTGGTAAAAGAAAACTTCTGTAAATTTTTCAGTCTGCTGTAAAATTTTGGAAAAGTGCCATGAAAGTAGATAAATTAAATTTAAAAAATAAAACCATACGAAACACAAGCTTTTATCCAACAAAAATAAAATTGCTGTGTCAAATTGCTGTGTTTCTAAATACTCATATTCTGTTTCACTTTTTCTCACAGTATGGACTAGTAACAAAGAATTCTGGATTGCACCCGCTTACAAACCAAACTTTGAGAAACCGTGCTCAAGACTGCTGTACTCACTGTCTGGTAACCCAAGGAGATAGCTGACTGACTTGTCATTATCACTACATAATTCCAGTTCAAATTCTAGAAAATATACACTCAGTAGTCATCACCCTAAAATTTAAGTCAGTTCACTGATCTAATTGGAATTAAGTCATTTCTTAACTTGTGCTGCTATAGCTTGTATGTTTCAAAAAAATTATGTTTATGTAAGCAATATCTTATTCCAAAAAATATTTAAGACATAAATTTTAAATTGAAAAATTTGCCAAAGGAAAACAAATGAAGGAAAAATGAAGTCAGGCCATGGATTAGTTAACAAATGCATAAAGAGAAGTTCTATGCATACATTAAAGAAATGTCTTTTAACGGTATATAATGATTTTGCTTTATCCCAAAAGCAATCTGAAAAATTAAAAGATTTTAAGTAGGACAATGATGTGACGACAGCTGAGGTTTTGTAAGTTCATTCTGATATGGTACTGAC
This sequence comes from Neotragus moschatus, assembly GCA_006410615.1. Classification (NCBI taxonomy): domain Eukaryota; kingdom Metazoa; phylum Chordata; class Mammalia; order Artiodactyla; family Bovidae; genus Neotragus; species Neotragus moschatus. Next base: position 38,424 of record SJYA01000737.1, read on the forward strand.
TAAAGTGTAAATTGGGAAAGAACTTGGGAAGAGTGGAAACATTCTCAACATTGACAAGTATCAATTGTTTCCTTGGCTCATCACTAAGAGCTGTTGATTCTAGGCAAGCGTGCCCCCAAATTTTGTGTTTCCAAAGTGTTCCTAGGAGATGTGAATGCTGTTGGTCTGCAAACTGTACTTTGAGTACCACTGTGTTAGAGGAAGGTGAGTGAGGTGGATGAACATGAAGACTAGATAGAAAATGTTTGACATCTGAGAAAAAACAAAGCCAAATGTGATGCAAAGAGGAAATTAAAATGGTACTTAAACTCATTCACTGACTGCATAAGGGATGGAATGAACTTTAGCTTGTTTGTTTTCAATCAAAATCTCAATAATATTTTATTCTGAAACCAGCAGTAGTTGAAATTTAGTCAGTGATGCACAAGGACAACTGTATGGTCACTGACTTGGATGTTCGCTCTTTAGGCACAGATTGCAGAATTGTGCAGTCGCAGACAAAGGAGGCTACGGGTTCAGCTTCTAATCCTGCCTCTGCCAGTTTTGAGAACTTTTATTATTTTCTTTCCCATAGGGAAAAAAGACACCTAACTACCATGGTGTTGATGTGGATTAAATTAAATATTACATATTTTAGCATCATTCAGAAGTTTTAATGTGCCAGAGAAATATGTCACTAATATTCTGCTAGCATATAAATGTTAATTGTTCAGTTTTTCTCAAAGTCACCCAGATAACTCACTGCTGATGCCACATCTCTGTTATCTAATATACTCAGATTACAGTTGTTCCTAATGCAAAATGAAGGCCTGCTGTGGAAAGAAGTTAAGGACTCCTTTCTTTGCCTCACCTACTCTGAAGCCTGTGTCGCCTGTGCTTCCATCTTTAGTTTCTGTGACTGCACTCACTAATACTCCAGTTGACCCTGATAAAGGTAAAGAAAAAACAAAGACTTGCGAAAAAACTGCATGCTGTCAATTCTCAAGGTGTATATAATCATAACATGTATACAATAAGACTGCAATTTGTGCAAAAATTAAAGAGCCTACATTTTAATTACATACAAAAACATCCAAAGCTGATATAAACACATGTCAGATACTTTTATTTTGTAAAATATTGTTCTGAGTAGTATTGCCTGAGACCAGTTGTTTAGCCATGCTGGTATATATTGTCTTGAACTTGAGTTACCTGATATGTGCCCAGAACTGGTGAAGGTGGGGCCCACTAGTCCTGTGGTGCCCACACTTCTAGCTGTGGAGGTGATGGGAACTGGAGTTCTTGTAACACCTGAGAAAAACATAAAGGGAACTTCTCATCTCATGTTTACTCTGCCTTTAATACCAGGGGGTGATTTAACTATTCAATCAATTCCTACTGTACAAAATTGAATCATGAATCCAGTGACTCTGCACAGGTACCCTAAGACTTCCCTTCCATTATTGCTTTCCTACAAAGATTTTGGTTTAGTCATTACCACATTTTTTTAACTAAGTCACGTCATCTGCATCTTAAATTGTATCATGTCAGGTTTTTATACATTTATCTCAAAAGATTGCTTTCAAATAAACAGAACCTTATGCCCTAATCACATTGTCACTTAGAGATGACAGTATCAATGATTAAAATCATTATGAAATAGTTAATTGCTAATTTTATATTTAAAATACCTAATAAGAAAAATGTATCATGAGATACCCATGTTTTCCCTCATCCTATTTTTTTAATTTGAATCTTAATATAACTTAATAGTTATATATGCTATATTAATATTAGCAATAAACTGAAGGCCATATCATATCCAGTTAATATAAACACATCAAAAATGAGTCAAGTTCAAGTGTTTTTTTAGTTTAAAGACAGTGGGAAAAGCCCAGTAAACTATTGTTAAAAATATTTTTTCAAAAGCCAAACATATATAATTTCTTTCTTAAAAACACAAAGGTACTAATGATTTACACTGTCAGATATTTTTTCACATATAAAACCAGAAATTAATAGACTAACCTGTGGTAAAAGTTTCACTGAGGAAACTCAGAGTTGTTCCTGATAAGAAAAAGAGAAGTGATGTCAATTTTTCTGACCTTAAGGGAAAATACTAGAAAGACTGCTCACTTGTTAGTTCTCAATATATTTAGTGGCTTGCAATATACTCACTGTTGAGAGTTAGTAACACATTTTTATTTCTTTTTTAAAATAGTGATATTATAATGTCACTGTTTTCAATGCAAGTGTGTATATGTGTATGTGTGGGTGTTTGTACGCTGTACACATATGCATATGCTGAAGTCTACCAAATACAGTGTGAATGGAATAAATATATATCAACAATGAAAAGTTAATTCTCTGCTAAGCAGAGGTTGATTTTGGAGTTTATGATTTCTTTGACTTCATTCTATTTTTGATTGTCAGCACCTTCAATATTTTTCTACTAAGGGTTTGGGGCAAATTCAAAGAGAAATACTTTTTAGGGTTTCTTTTTATGATTTGATATAGTGGGTTCATGGAGATAAACTTGAAGTCACCAGTAAACTCCTGAAGGAAGAGGTATATTTTATCCTCATTCCCATTGCCAGGAAATGTGGTAAAAGTTTCTTAAAAGTTTGTTGTGATGTGGTCTATGGGCCTAAATATATGCCTTTATTAATTTCCAGCATTTATAAATACTGAAAATAGCTATTTTCAGTATTTCAATCTTAATAACTATTTTTAAAAATCCCTGGAAATCTATATGTGTTTATATCACTCTAAAAGTTTATAACTTAAAATAGAAGAAAATACTTCTCACACAATCTATTTGATCCTTACTCTTTATCCAGCCATGGAGAAGGCAATGGCAATCCACTCCAGTACTCTTGCCTGGCAAATCCCATGGACGGGGGAGCCTGGTGGGCTGCAGTCCGTGGGGTCGCTAGGAGTCGGGACTCAACTGAGCAACTTCACTTTCACTTTTCACTTTTATGCACTGGAGAAGGAAATGGCAACCCACTCCAGTGTTCTTGCCTGGAGGATCCCAGGGACGAGGGAGCCTGGTGGGCTGCCATCTATGGGGTTGCACAGGGTCGGACACAACTGAAGCAACTTAGCAGCTTTATTCAGCCATACTTCGATTCTTTCTATCTGCCATTCCCTTTACTTGGAAAACAGTTCCCTCTCTCTTCTCCTTATTAGAACTTCATTGTGACAGAACTATTGTTTCATGAATGCACAGATCATATCTATTATAATTCATCATTAAACTCCTATTAGGGACTCCTGATATGAGTCCCTAACACATAACAGGGGTTTATCTGTTATAATTCAAGGGCTTATCTATTATAATTCATCATTAAATTCCTATTAGGGACTCCTGATATGAGTCCTTAATACATAACAGGGGCTTGATAAATATTTGTCAATAGAATACATGAATGAATCAGTCAGTGAAGTGAAAGTACTACACTTATTCTATGTATGAAGAGTTGAGCTCAGAAAAAGATTTGTTCAAGATCACTAGTGGTCAATGACAAAGCTAGGACTAAAATCTAAGTCGTTGTGAACCTAGCTGTATGTATGTGATGCATACAGCTTTTTATGTGATGCTACCTCTATGCATAATACATTATTTTTGTAGCTTATAAGTTTTGTGTTACCCATTCACCATATTAATGGAAATACTACAAGTTAGACTAGAAATCATAGAATAAAATGTCAAATAAAAAATAAAGCAGCCTATCTTCCCTGATTACTTCACAAAAATTGATATAGTATAAATATATTAAGTAGTTTGAGAGAATGTTTATGTGAATATTCTCAGAATTAATGTTAAGCTTTAGCTGGAAAGAATTTTCAAATCAATATCAAGCAGATCTCTTCAAATCTTGATATCTTTTCTCACTAACAAACACAACAATTGGACATTTGAATTAAAGTGAGTTGAGATATGGATGTAAGAATAACATGGGAAGACTGCTTTGCCATTGTCCAGAGACTGTCAGGATTATAGAGACATAGCAGGATAGACCTCAATACTAGAGAGAATGTAGGGTAATTCCATTTCCCAGTATAGATTTTTCAGCCTTTAACAAACTCCAGTCATCCTAATTTGAACTCATTCAAACTGAAGGCAATCACATTTCATTAAAACAACATTATCACATGGAGAAGAGTCAATCTTCTCCAAAATTTCTACATCTGAATACGTAGGGATCAACACAGAGCTAAGGGGAACACAGCGGCACACCACCGATGGCACAGCAGTCATCGCAAATATTTATGCATTTGAATGAGAAAACACATTTACAGGCCTTTCTGAGCAATTGGTGTGGCTAAGGAGGCAACACACTCAAGTGGATCTCAAGCACCCATATTTTATCAGGGCCATTAGAGTTCTCTAAATCAGCCTCAGATTGGAATCCATACCATTTTGACTACTGTAAAGAGCTCTTCTTCCCCACAAAATAACCTGGGAAGAGGTAAGTCTAAATTATTGATACAACAATAAAAAGTATGGATAAGATTCTACTAACAAGAATAAATGAGAATTTACATTCACTTTTATTCATGGTTTAATTACCAAAACTGATAGATAAAGCAATTATGTTCCCATTAACTTTGACATCCTTAACTGTTACAATTTCAATTGATTTTTCCATTGTTGCAAATGAACGTATATGCTAAAGTACTTGCTATTATGAATTACTGTATATCAGATTCTTTGTTGCCAAGACATAAATGATAATAGAAAGAGCTTCCTTTACCAAAATATTGATATCTCTGTATGTTACAAAGTATTAATCCACCCTAACAATTTTTAAAGTGATAGATGTGTAGAAGAGACAGGCCTAAATATATGCCTTTATTAATTTCCAGCATTTATAAATACTGAAAATAGCTATTTTCAGTATTTCAATCTTAATAACTATTTTTAAAAATCCCTGGAAATCTATATGTGTTTATATCACTCTAAAAGTTTATAACTTAAAATAGAAGAAAATACTTCTCACACAATCTATTTGATCCTTACTCTTTATCCANGTCCATTTATTTTTACCTCATGATCAATTTGATAGTTTATTTTATTATTTTAACTTCATTTTTTTCTCATGATAAAGTTAATAATTGAAATAAAATCACATAATTAATTTCCCAGCTACTCTTAAGTTTTTTATTACATATAAGAACCATTTAAAGTTTTGTAAAATTTATAAAAATCTTTTATAAATGATTATTTTCCCATTTTCCTTCAATGAATTCAATTTTACTTAAAATAAATTTCTGAAAGATAATCTTAAGGATTATTTAAAACATTTTATCTAATAACAAATTCAGTACAACAAAGTTTAGATTTTGCAAAGTATCTTATTTCTGAAAAAAGTTTAAATTTTATGAAATTGGTTATAATTGAATAACCAGTATGTCTGTGATTAATTATTAAAAATTACTATTCTGCTAAAATCTAAGTTGATTTACATAATGGATTGTTCTTTATAAAACTGTTACTAGTAATAAATTTGACTTTACTGAGTACTTATGTGTTACAATAAGCTGCTCTCACATTCTACAATGTAGATATTCTATTTTTCCTACTTAAAAAAATGAGAAAACTAATGTTCAGTATATTTGAAGGACTGAAACTAGGGTCATAGAGCTAGTAAGTAGACGAGATTCTAGTTCTTATTTTTCTGTTTCTGCTTCCCATTGCACTCAACTGGCTCTCTATAACATCCTGATGCACATATTTTCTTTCTATGACTGATACAATTTTAGAATAAGTGATTACACAAGCAAATAAAATGTATATACAATCTATACTTGTAAAATTCTGATATTTTAACTTTTTGAGAAAAGAAAAATGCATTTTAAGATGTTAAACTGTTATGTAACATACCTACTTTTTAAAATTATATGAATCAGTATTCCATTTAGTCAATGAGCTATTTTTAGTTTTAATAGAAAAACAAATTATAAATTATAACACAAATCAAAATTTGAAATTGAATGCAATTATATGCTACTATTTTAATAATATTTAAATTTAATTTAACTTTATTTTCTTTCTTAAATGTCAAAACACAAAAGTGTTAAGATTGAATCTAGAAAAATATGTTCTGGATTTTAATCCTTTCTTTGCTACTTATTCTCAAGTGACTGTGAATGCATAACTTAACATTTTGTGCTTCCATTTCCTCATTTGTAAACTGAGGAAAATAACAGCACCCACTTCATAGAGTTCTGTATCAGAGGTAATATGAGTCAAATGTTTAGAATAGTGCTCAGTAAATGTTAGCTCTGTGTCAAGATCTGTCAATCTGAACAACAACAACAAAAAGCATGATTGCATAATTTTTTTTTGTAAAATAACATATTTATTGGAATGGTTAGCTAGGCATTTCTCAGGGCATTTTAACTCTTTGAAAGCATTTACTGCATAGAAAAAAAAAATAGATTTACAAAGCATGGAAAAAAGTGTAAGCTTGGCATATTACTTCCTTTGTGCTCTCAAAGTTATAAAGTCAAATATTTCATCATTCCTTCGGAAGACCTTGGCATTTCTCTTTCTACCTGTCTGGAAGAAATACTTTTGATCCATCTGAGAAGGTCATTTAAATTTATGAAAGGAGTTTTGGAATAATTTGCTCAATCCTTTTAAGGAATAGGTTAAAAAAAAAAAAGGAACACAAAAACAACTAAAGGCCAATGAAAAGTACTTGATAGAAGGAAGTTTGGTCTAGCACTTGATCAAAAATATTTCACTCAGGGAACAAGACAATGGCAAAAAGAGCCCTTCTGCACAGTCTCTTATTGAAATAAATCTTACCTACTCAAGAATCATAGGATTTTTTTTGAATACCAAATTGATATTTGAAGACAATGCAGAAAATAAAAATAGAATAGCTTTGGCTAAATTAATTTAACCCACTAAGCATATTGATTCAACTCGAAAGGGCTATATATTATCCAGAATGAAAGTACATTTAGAACACTGAGACTGTAAGCCAAAATTCTAAGTAAAATGGGTCCTCATGTCTAAAAAAGAAATCCTTCCATCTATTGTAAATAGTTCATGGAGAGGAAATACATATTCAAAATTATATGTCTTCCTAGTTATATTATATCTGGAAATATTACATTTTGCTTTTCAGTATCTATTTAAATGTTTTTGTTGAGGCATGCTATATTTAGAAAGGAACAAGAAGCTTGTGAATGATGACTAAACTCTTATTTAGGGATCCATTTTTCTCATCTCTGATCAAAAGAGGTTCACCACTACAAGGCTAAGAAACAAAAATCATTATGTAGTTATGAATTCATCACAATTTGTCAAATGCCTTTCAACTTCTAAATCATTGATGTCAGTAAGAGAGACGGGATGTGACTTTCAAGCCTATAATCTGTGCAAGGCAATTGCTCCACAAAAAGGATCTTTAATTCCCATAAAAGTGTTCTAAAAGCAAACCCTTTAAACTAATTTATTTTTACTATGATGTGATGCTTATTGGATGAATTTATAAAAGCAGGGTTTTTTTTTTAAGTATGTTGGTGTGCCTTAAAATTAAATGTTTATTCTTACGTGAAAATGAAGATCAATAGGTCATTAAATTTGGCTTTTATTTTAAAGAGCTTCAAATGAAGATTACCACAAACATTCTAGTACTTCTGAGATTCTTCTGACTGCCATCCTCATTTTAAATAGATTGTTATGATTCTCCAGTCAGCAGTAGACATATTATCTCTTATGACTGTTAAAATTCAAAAAAGGCAAATTTTATTCTGAATATTTTCTTTCAGACCAGGAACCTATAGCACAACTTGAAGTATTCAATTTATGGTTATGCAATCCATCTACTCAACAAAGATAACCAAGTGATATGATCTGAGCCCTCAAGTCACAGATTTTTGAGGAAACTAAATCAATTATTATTTGAATACTTTCTAAATCCCCACCTGTTATATATGATATGGGCATAGTCTCAGAAAAGAAGAGGTAGAGTAGTAGTAGGGCCTAAGGATTAAACCACTAATAATGATTTTTAAGTGAAAAATAAATTAATATATAAAATTTTATGTGCTTTAGCTCATCTGGGAAATAGGCACTTACTAATTTATTCTAGCAACAGTATAAAGCCACATTTACATTATCAAAAATGCTGGAAAGATACCACTGGTTTGATAATTTGATAATATTTCCTCTATATTTGTGATTATTTGACTAAATCTATTTAAAATTTATGATATATGGCACATTTACACAATTCTAACATGAAAAAATAAACTTCTAAAACTAATTTTGTCTCCTGATTTCAGATTAACACTGAGGGAGCCTTACTGATTCACATCTGTGAAATTATATTTTCTGACTCTCAAAAATAAAAAGGAAAAGAAAACAACCCTGATTTCTCTCTACATAATAACAGAAAATCTCTTTTTTCTTTTGACCTTTGTAATATTGGAAAAATAATTTAATCTGTTTGCATCTCCTCTCCTGTAAACTATGAGGGGGAGGGTGTTGTGGGAAATAACAATTAGGAGATTACTGAGATTTAATGAGAAATTGAACAAAAAATACTTGGTATCATGACTGAAATATAGTAAACTCTCATTAAAAGCTATTAGTAATATTAGCTAGATCTTGTATTAATACTATAGTACTAAGATGACATTTTAGTAAACTATAAACATTATAACTATAGATCATGAATGTCTTCTGGAGTTTCTGTGAAATTAAATGAAACTATAAGATTTGGTAAGATTAAGCATTAAAAGTCATAAATAACAACAAATGAATTCAGGGAAAAAGCACCTAGCTAATTTTCCCTATAATAAAACTCTACATTAGATTTATAATTTTTAAATGCTACAGTAGAAGCAATTGATGAGATTTTTATAGTATTTTAAGGTTAATATTACACCTAAAAATTCATAAGTTGCTCACTAAAGCTCTAGGTAATCTACTCATGGCTTTTTGTTTTATATGAAAACCTTGCTGCTACAATACAAAATCTGACAGAATTATATTGCCAGGATACTATATTCAAAATCAAATGCTTGGGGAAGAAAAAAGCGGCAAAAGAAAATGTATGTATAAACTAGAAAATATCAAATCAGTTTTCTTAGTTCTGATAGCCTGCTTTTTATACAGGATGCATTTATCAGTATTATATTGAAATAATCCACATTGCTTATGATTCATTGGAGGAGAAAATGGCAACCCATTCCAGTACTCATGCCTGGAGAACCCCATGAACAGTATGAAAAAATAAAAAGGTATGACACCAGAAGATGAGCCCCCTCAGTTGGAAAATGTCCAAACTGGGCAACAGCAGAGGGCAACTACAAATAGCTCCAGAAAGAATGAAGCACCTAGGCCAAAGCAGAAATGATACTCAATAGTGGATATGTTTGGTGATGAAAATAAAGTTTGATGCTGTAAAGAAAAATATTGCATAGGAACCTGGAATATTAGGACCATGAATCAAAACAAATAGGGTACGATCAAGCAGGAAATGACAAGGCTGAACATCAACATCTCAGGAATCAGTGAACTAAAATGGACTGGAATGGGTGAATTTAATTCAGGTGACCATGAGATCTACTACTGTGGGCAAGAATCCTTTAGAAGAAATGGAGTAGCCCTCATAATCAACAAGAGTCCAAAATGTGGTACTTGAGTACAATCTCAAAAATGACAGAATGATCTCTGTTCATTTCCAAGCAAGCCACTCAACATCATAGTAATCAAAGTTTATGACCCCAAGCACTAATGCTGAAGAATTTGAAGCTGACTGGTTCTATGAAGACCTAGAAGACTTCCTAGAACTAACACCAAATAATAATAATAATAATAATAATAATAATAATAATAATGTCATTTCAATCATAGGGGATTGAAATGCAAAAGTAGGAAGTCAAGAGATACCCAGAGTAACATGCAAGTTTGGCCTTGTAGTACAAAATGAAGCAGGGCAAAGGCTAATACGGTTATGTCAAGAGAACAAGTTGGTCATAACAAACTCTCTTTTCCAACAATATAAGAGGCAATTCTACACATGGACATCACCGATAGATGGTCAATACGGAAATCAGACTGATTATGTTCTTTGCAGCAGAGACAAAGAGCTCTATACAATCAGCAAAAACAAGACCTGGAGCTGACTGTGGCTCAGATTATGCACTCCATACTGCAAAATTCAGGCTTAAATTGAAGGAAGTAGAGAAAACCACAAGGCCATTCAGGTATGACCTACATCAAATCCCTTATGATTATACAGTAGTGGTGAAGAATAGAGTCGAAGGATTAGATCTGGTAGACAGTGCCTGAAGAAGTAAGGATGGAGGTTCATAACACTGTACAGGAGGCAGTGACCAAAACCATCCCCATGTAAAAGAAATGTAAGAAGGCCAAGTGGTTGTCTGAGGAGGCTTTACATATAGCTGAGGAAAGAAGAGAAGCCAAAGGCAAGGGAGAAAGGAAAAGATGCACCCAACTGAATTCAGAGTTCCAGAGAATAAAAAGGAGAGATAAGAAGGCCTTCTTAAATGAATAATACAAAGATATAGAGGAGAACAATAGAATAGGAAAGATTAGAGATCTCTTCAAGAAAATTGGAGATACCAACGGAACATTTCATACAAGGATAGGCAAAATAAAGGACAGATATGGTAGGATCTAATATAACCAGAAGATATTAAGAAGAGGTGGCAAGAACACAGAAGAACTATACGAGAAAGGTTTGGATAATTAATGACCTGGTTGATTACAATGGTGTGGTTCCTCATCTACAGTGAGACATCCTGGAGTGTGATATCAACTGGGCCTTAGGAAGCATCACTACGAACAAAGCTAATGGAGGTGATGAAATTCCTGCTGAGTTATTTCAAATCCCAAAAGTTAATGCTGTTAAAATTGTGCATACAATATATCAGCAAATTTGGAAAACTCAGCAGTGGCCACACAACTGGAAAAGGTCAATTTTCATTCCAATCCCAAAGAAGGGCAATGCCAAAGAATGTTCAAAGTAGCGTACATTGCATTTATTTCACATGCTTGCAAGGTTATGCTCAAAATCCTTCAAATTAGGTTTCAGCAGTGTGTGAACTGAGAACTTCCAGAAGTACAAGCTGGACTTAGAAAAGCAGAGGAACCAGAAATCAAATTGCCAACATTCGTTGGATCATGGAGAAAGCAAAGGAATTCTAGAAAAACATCTCTACTTCTGCTTCACAGACTATAAGAAAGCCTTTTGACTGTGTAGATCACAAGAAACTGTGGAAAATTGTTAAAGGGACAAGAGTATCAGATCACCTTACCTGTCTTCTAAGAACTCTGTATTCAGATCAAGAAACAACAGTTAGAACTAGACATGGAAATACTGACTGGTTCAAAATTGGTAAAGGAGTATAACAAGGCTGTATAGTGTCACCCTGCTTATTTAACTTATAGGCAGAGTACATCATGCCAAATGCTGGGCTGGATAAATCACATGCTGGAATCGAGATTGCCAGGAAAAAATATCTACAGCCTCAGATATATAGATGATACCACTCTAGAGGCAGAAAGTGAAGAGGAGCTAAAGAGCCTCTTGATGAGGGTGAAAGAGGAGACAGAAAAAGCTGGCTTGAAACTCAACATTAAAACTTAAAAAGCAAACTAAGATCACACATTCTAGACCCCTCAATTAATGGCAAAATAGATGGGTGAAAAGTGGAAGCCGTGACAGATACTCTTTCCCTGGGCTCCAAATTCACTGCAGACGTTGACTGCAGCTGTGAAATAAAGAGACTCTTACTCCTTGGAAAAAAGCTATGACAAACCTAGACAGCTTATTGAAAAAGAGGAAACATCACTTTGCTAACCAAATCCATATAGTCAAAGCTATGGTTTTTCCTGTAGTCATATTTGGATGTGAAAGTTGGATCATAAAGAAGGTTGCACACCAAAGAACTGATGCTTTCAAATTGTGGTGCTGGAGAAGACTATTTTTTATTTATTTTTTTGGTGAAAAATCATTTTAAAATTTATTGAAATATAATTTTAAAAATTATTGAACTATAATTTTTTTCAGATTTTATTTTTTACTTTACAATATTGTATTGGTTTTGCCATACATCAACATGAATCCGCCACACGCCATGGACTACAGGGAGATCAAACCAGTCAATCCTAAAGAAAATTAACCCTGAATATTCATTGGAAAGACTGTTGCTGAAGCTGAAGCTCCAATACTTTGGCCACTTTATATAAAAAACCAACTCATTGGAAAAGACCCTGATTCTGGGAAAGATTGAAGGCAAAAACAATGGGGGCAACAGAGGATGAGATGGTTATATAGCATTGTAGACTCAATGGACATGAATTTGAGCAAACTCCAAGAGATAGTGGAGAACAGAAGAGCCTGTCCTGATGCAGTCCATGGGGTCAGAAGGAGTTGACCACTTATTGACTGAACAACAATGTACATGAGTATGTGTGTGCTAAGTTGTTTCACTTGTCCTACTCTTTACAACCCTGTGGATCATAGCCTGCCAGGCTCTTCTGTCCATGGATTCTCCAGGCAAGAATACTGGAGTGTGTTGCCATGCCCTCCTCCAGGGTACATGAATATATAACTCATCAAATCAATAGTTAAGAATACTTTAAATTGTTTCAAGATGCAAAAGTTTTGGTAGTTGAATGAATGATTATATTTTAACTGAAAGAGACCTGTATAAACTGAACTAAATTGCTTGTCTTCGAGTGAGTATCAGGCTGAGAATTAGGAGTTCAGATTATTGTTTATGGCTGAGATACTACGTAGCTAGAAAATTATTCTGCAATGTATTTAAACAACTCGGGATGAAATCATTAGTAGGCCATCAGAAATAGATTTACAACTGTAGAATAAACAAAAATATTTCTGTAATGGGTCACTCTCTAAATTTACACTGAAAGAGCCACAGCTACTAATGATATTCAACATAACAGAAAGTTTGATATAAATTAAACATGTCAGTTGGCCACTTTTATGGTATTCCACACTATGATGGTGATACTTTGACATGTTTGCCCTTAGAATATAAGGAACATGGTATTAAGTACCAAATAATTGACCACACCAAAATTACAAAGTGCTCCAAATTAGTTCTAATTCTATATCATGATATAAAATTATAAACCAAAATTAATCTTGATTTTACACAATACCTTGTTTTCTAGAGAAGATATATTAACTCTATTAAATGAAATGTATAAACTATAAGCTTCATCAGCATAAATAATATCTAATCATTGGTCTAATGATTAGGCTAGAAATTCTGTGACAAAAGAAAAAACATAATTTAAAAATTAGGGATAGGGGAAAAGAAGAAATATTCATTCATTCTACAAATACTTGTTGAATACTTGTAGCTTGGGACTAAATGCAGTTAAGAATACAAGGATGCAAAGCCTTCTCTGTGACTTTAGGATGTTACCTAGATAAAATGTGATCATTTTGAAAAATATGCAAAGACCAAGTCATTATGTTGGACACCTGCAACTAATATAATATTATATGCCAATTATACCTTAATATAAATGTCACATTTTAAAATATATATGTATATACCAAGACAGACAAAGTAATAAATAACTAGAGAAAGTAATAAATAATAGGAGAAAGGAAAACAGTGTTCAGTTAGATGAAGAAAAAGATCCTAAGTATAGGAGAATGGCTCTCTTGATTCTAATATATCAAAAAAACAATTTTAATATATGTAAAAACCTTTTTTGTCATTTCATAAGTTTTCTGATTCACCTACCTGTTATTTCACTGCTTGATGTAATCCCTGGAATGGAAGCTACTGAATTGGAGAAAATAATGGGAAAAAAATGTTTTAGATGGAAGGAATATTATGTTTCTGATAATATCTATGGTCATATATAAAATGGTAAACTTGAAATTAATGTTTCAGAGATATCTGATTAAATAGTTAAATAGATGTCAAAACATAAAAGTTTAAAATCTATAGACCACAAGTAAAATGTCAAAGACTCTTATCAGTTTGTGTAACACTTTTTTCTAAAATCTTAAAACAAAAACAGAAAAAAAAAATCTCCCCCCAAAAATGTAATTGCAAAGGTATAAATAATACTGCAAAAGAAAGTTTTGGATTTTCTTTTAAAACCCTCTTAAGTTGTGGTTGATGATTATTGCTTACCTGTGCCTGAGCTGTTGGTGACCAGTGTAAGTGCTATACAAAGGAGAAGACAAATATTTGGAAATGTATGTTCAGATGGTTTTGAAAGACAGGATTATAAAGTATTTATTTAGACAGAACTAAATATCTCTCGAATGCAAATAAATGATGAAATGCAACAGTTAAGTTCATTTACCAGATGCTTACACATTTTAATATACTCCTGTACTTTTTTGACCACTGCTTTGATTACAAGTGATTCAGTTAAAGTTAAAATTCTTTGGTGTCAGTTGAAAAGAAAAAATAATTTATTTTCAAGGAATTTGGCTTAGAGTTTTCTTCTGTAGCCATTTTTTTTTTTCCAAATTAGTAACATGCAAAATGTTCTTTTTAGGACACTTGGTCTCTAAATAGGGAAGAGATTCTTCAGTATCACAATGGATGTAGACTTTACTATTTGGCATTTAAGAAATAAATAAATAGAAAATGACAACTTTGGGGGAAAGGGCCAAAATGCCTGAGTTGCAAACTGATTCATAGCTTATTTAGATGCTAAAAAACAATTTTTTTACCTGCTTCAGTGCTTAGTATGGAGGTAGCTGTTGTGGTAGAAACTGTTTGGGAAAAAAATATTTTTGAAAATATATTACTTAAATAATTTTGCTGGCAAATTTATTTCAATAAACCAGTTGCCATAAACTCAATAAACATTTCTGAAATTATATGTGGAGGCTAATTGACAAAACAATCTTTCATTTAGATCAGTATTAATAACTCTTCTTATTGTATGTCCAACAAAAATGATTAATTATTTTCTGTTATTACCACTTAACCAAAATGTCACAACAGGAAATTTATTAAGTCTATTTATGGGCCAAGATGAACTATGCACTTAGCTTTAGGAAACTAACCTATGATAACTAAAATAAATATCACTTCACTGATGATCACACACTAAATACATTATTAAAACCTAAGGCTTCCAATTTATAATACTGTCTCTTAATTGACATTACCTCCAAATATTGATCAATGAGAAATAGTATGTAAGTATACTGCAGTAACTCTAAGTACACTTACCAACCAGTGCATTTAAAGTTCCAAACACAAATTTAAACTGCATTTTGCCCAGTACTGTCTTGAATGGATATAACTAAAATAGCCTTATAGCTTGCAAGAAACACACAAGTTAAGAAAAATAATTTTTATTTCTGTGTTCTCATCTCCCAGCATAATCATGATTTCAAAATATTTACTTCACAGGAGATCACATTCACTTTTTTATTCCATTTGTTCAAATTATCGTTTAAAACTCTCAAGCTTTGGATGATGATGTTCAACTAATAATAAGCATGTAATACCTATTTTATGTTCTAATCACATTACTAACTTAACTCACGAGAGTATAATGAAATTATATTTTGACATATTTTCTAGTAATAATTTTAATCTGAAATTTTATATCAGTATATTTATTAGCATATTTTTTCTGGCATAGATTCATGTGAAACTATAAATGATTATCATAAAAAGGAAACAGAAATACACATCTAAACCATAATGATGATTTTACCTGTATATGTTGAATTTGTTGAAGCAGTTTCTGAAATAATCACAAATTACTATTATTGACAGAAATGAAAAGTTGTGAAAAAAACTCTAAAACTCAAGTTGCCTATGAATGATCTGTTTCTTTTTTATTTCATTTCTTGCAATTTCGAATACACAAAAAGGATCATTTATATATTCTTTTGAAGTTTATTGAAATTTCTTTTTAAGATATATGTTGCATATGAATAATCCTTCAAGTAGTTAATTCTATCTATATAACCATCATCTTCCATTCCATCCTTTTATTAAACTATTTTAACTGATGTCTCACTTCTTAGTTCCCAGAGCCTACAGACAGGCAGAAGTAGAGCAAGAGAACTGCCCCCATCTACCAGTGGTTTGGACTGCCTTGGCAGCATTGGTTTGGAACTGACCCAACATAAACAAACACACTGAAATAGAATTGTGTCAATCCACTGAGGAACAGTCTAGAGCATTAAGTACATACTCCTCTGCTGTTGATGGTCTAAAAAGACTCCAAACTCTTTATCTCATCTTTCCTAAATCAATTAGAGGAAAATATAGTGACTCACCACTGCACTCCAATTCTCCTGCGATGCAATAGCTGAAAGTTAAATTATAAACAAAGAAAGAAACAATCAAAAAGAGAAAGAACTTGAAATTTTTAACTCCTAGTTATATACATCTCCTAAATTTAAAGCAACAAGTTGTCTAACAGTGAAAATCAAAATAGAACCAAATAAGAGAAAAATAAATAATTGTTTCCCCAAGAGCATGCTATGGAATCAAATTGGTTTGTTTTTGTTTTTTCCCTGGACTGTTTCCTAATCTTTTCACTGAGGAATTCATGAGACCTAAAAGAATGTTTGGAATCAAGCTGTAAAGTTAGTTTTTACATTTTCAGTTTCAAACACAATGCTTTTTGATGGACATGCTTCTCTAGTACAGATCTCCCCTTGAAAGCCTATAAACATGATCTTACATTTATAGAATGAAAACTTTCCTTTTACCCAAAACAACATACTGACATTTTCTCTGCTGTCTTTTCCACTAAGATTTAACAAATCATTAGTCAGTATGTGGATTTAATGAAAACACAAAATAACCAAAATAAGTACCATAAAACTGAACCTAAAGCTGACGTCCTCATTTAGAAATAACAGAGTTAAAACTATATTCATTGATTTTTTTTTCTTGTTTTCTATATAAAATGCAAGAAACAGAACTATTGGACAGCTGGAGAACATACCATGTTCTCCCACAGTTATCTTGAATCACTCCACCAGCTGGTACGATATCATTGTAGAAGCAGCTGCACTCAGCCAAACTGACGCACTTCATAGTGTTCTCATCCAGGTAGGGAGCACTGTCCGGGCATTTGGCATAACAGCCTGTGTGTAAAAATGGCCCTCAGTTCACCTCTATTTGCTGAAACTCCTCATACTGCATTATATATTTGTACACTTACTTCAATGATTCCAAGCACTGAAGTAGATAACAGCATACTTTTAGTGAAAACCATATAAAATTGAACAGGATTCAGATTCTTTGGCAATGAAATATCAACCTGAGAACTTAGAAATTTCAGCTCACTTAATTTTTTCTAAAATATTTCCTAAATACTTTAAGTGATTTACTACTTTAATGACAGCCACGGTGTTGAACATAACACAAGACTGGGATAAGTATGTGTCTTGAAATGTGAGTGCCAATTCTAAATACTTTCGTGAATACCAATTCTAAATACGATTTCATCAGATAGATGAAGGTAACAGAAATCATAATAAAATGGGCTGAAAATATTCCAAAGCCTGGGATTTAACATAGATGTGACTGTCAGAAAGTTTTTGTATCATCTTGTTTTCTTGCCATTTCTTTATTTTTGTCTACGATATGTAATGCTAAGAGTAAAGTACATTTTAACTGTGGGTATAGTTAACTGGCCTCCATTCAAGTGAGACTATGTTATACGTTGCATTCTGCAATGATAGTCTCAACAAATACCTTGTCTAATGAAACATATAAAGATTGCTAGTAGAATGAGAGCACTATGTTCTCTTTCTCTCTCCTGTTAAATATATAATGTATGTCTAGAGAAAATGTTTCTAATGTAGAAATATTAATGTCATAATAAAGATAAATAGCTACTCATTAAATTAAAAAATGTAAGACACTGAACTGCCAGAAACTAGCAACATTCCCCAGTTTTAAGATATCAGTATAATTTGCACCTTTTCGCCAATATTATTAAAATATGTCTTACCTTCTAAAAGTGCAGAAAATTTCTGGCCAATTACTCGATCCTTGCATGTTTTGGCAGTCACTGTGCCACAAGGTTCATAATGCCAGCTGAATTCCCCAGGTGCATTATAATAATCACAGTAGACAGCTATGATTGAATTATATCAAATTACTTGCATTCATTATATGACAATTTTAAACTTTAATATTCCAAAGCATTTTCATGAGAGATTTTGAATGACACTAACAATAAGCAGACCTAAAGTATATCATTCTGTCTTATTAAGTCCTTTGGCTGTATCCAAATTTCCATCTGCTTATTGTGTGTGTGTGCTTAGTCACTTAGTCATGTCCGACTCTTGTGACCCCCATAGAATATAGCCCACCAGGCTCCTCTGTCCGTGGGATTCTCCAGGCAAGAATACTGGAGTGGGTTGCCTTTTCCTTCTCCAGGGGATCTTTATGATCCAGGGATCAAACCCACATCTCATGCATTGCAGTCAGACTCTTTACTGAGTGAGCTATGAGGGAAGCCCTAAGCACACACACACACAAAGTATATCACTCTGCTATTAAGTCCTTTTGCTGTATCCAAATTGCCATATGAGCCAAAACAATTTTAAAAAAAGGAAGGGAAACTTATAGAATCAAAATAGCATTGTAAAAAAATCTCACATTAAGGTTGATTTTAGGAAGAAGAGTAAACATTAACTTTTCCAGTTTTTGAGCTATTTTAGATCATACACTATATTCATGGTTTTAATGTCTAGCCCTAAGGGAGGAAAATAAATCTCTAGGAAAATTGGTCTTTTTAAATGTAAATAACAGTTCCCAAATGAGGTAACTATAATATAATATAATATTCAATATAATATTTCAATATGTAAAGCTGTACGTAATAGACCAAATAAAAAGCAGATTTAATTTCAACATTTCTCATTTGTCACATTTTCTCTTACAATATCTTCCTTTGGAAGAAAAAGAGTTGACTAATTTCTACTAAAGTTACCACATTTCACACATATCAAAATTCCACTTATATTCATATTACAATTTATCTTGACTAGAGCTTTATGAACATTTTCAGGATGATGTGTGAAGACTTCAAACAAAAGTGATATGTGAGGTAAATATTTAAGAATATGTAACTATACTAAGATAGGTAAGCAGTTCATTGCTCATTTATGAATAAGAAATATTTTCCATCAATATTCAGTCTTCCTCTGTGAACAGAACTCTTGAAACTAAAATTGAATTTGATGCACCACGTTAAGTGCTATATTTTCTTAAATAGGTATTTTTTTCATCACAAACAAACATATTAACATGTTTTAAGCCTGTTTATGCCCAAGAATATGTATTTTCTAGAAAATATGAGAAGATGAATTGTCTCGACAAAACGATTCTGTCTAATTATGGTTTAAAGAACAGCAACATATGGACTTCACTTACGACAGAGATCTGGTTTTCTCCATGTGATACAGACTCCAACTGCACTGCATGCCTCTGCGTACATTGCCACAGCCGTGCAGAATCCCAGGTACTTCCCCTCCATGTCACAGGCACAAGCTTCTTCAATACACGCATCATAGTACTCATTGGGGTCCACCTAAGGAGAGCGCAGCACATGAGTCTCTGAGGGCAAAGCCTGTGCCTGTCATCAATCTCAGGGTCCCCCTACCTTATTGTGACACTCTCTGAAGGTGCTGTCCCGAATGATCTCACACTTCCGCACGGCCCAGGCTTTACAGTATGGATTTGAGTCACATGGGAAGGTTTGAGCGACTGTGTCTGAACATTCCTGACTTGTTTTCCAACTATTTCCAAATTCCAGTGTTCCAGCAGCTACTGATGAGTATCTTGTGGTGAAATCATCCTTCAGATCACCATTGTTATTTCCACAGAGACCGCACACCTGACCCTACACAGATCAGAAAGAGTGCTGAAAAAGTGCCTTATGCTAGAGATACATAGACAGATAGATTTAGATAGATATATAATAAAGATATTAAGATTGTATACTAGTTTATTTTCAATTCCAAATTTTGGAAGAAAACCAGAATCTGTAGATAAGCTTCTCCTCCCATTTAATACAAGGTGTTCTATATTGCAAAATGATCTAGTACTGATCAAGATAGATGCCTTAAGAATTAAAAAATAATTACATTCACTAGCTTCAAATTTGACAGGACTGTACTCTTAAGTTCTTAGAATATTTGCTCTGAAAACTACATTAATTCTATCTCTTCACCAAGCAACCAATATGGCTAAAATACAATTCATCAGCTTTATGCATTTATTTTCCACCAAATTCTATCATATTTGATTACATTTAATATTACATGTGAGATTGAACAGATGTAGCATTGGTCTATAATAAATATTGCCATTCTGCCACTTTCTGCCTTTGAATATGTCCTCTAATTCTCAGTAGCAAAAATTATTTCACTTCTACCATGCTATTTGCAAACTTCCCCAGTGGTTCAGTGGTAAAGAATCCACCTGCAATGCAGGAGAGTTACAGGAGTCACAGATTCAATCCCTGGTCAGGAAGATCCCCTGGAGGAGGGCATGGCAACCCACTCCAGTATTCTTGCCTGGAGAATCCCATGGACAGGGGAGCCTGGTGGGCTACAGTTCATGGGGTTGCAAAGAGTAGGACATGACTGATGTAGACTATCTGTATCTGTTTGCCATTTGCTCTTTTATGATATATTTATATATACTTATATGTATATATATATATATATATGAAAGTGATATACATACATTCCAGCGTGGATCCAGTATAACAGAAATTCTTGTATTTTTGTCCCAAATAATGGTTATTCCATTTAAAAACTTCAGAATCAAGTACAGGCCAACGGTATGAACAGAGTATGAATTTCCATTGAGTTCACATTCCTTACTTTCTGTAGTTTTGACTGCTGTGACTTTACCATCATGCAAGACAATATTTTGATCCTGTAAATTAAAAGACAGACTTACTTACAGCAACATCAATCTTATTTGGCAGTTCATAATCTGAGGGGGAAAAAATAGTACTGTACCTGAAAAGCAACTATAATTTTTCTTGAGCATGTAAGTCCATCCTCACAGCATGGGACGCTTTCAGTTAAAATACGGAATGTGCCATTTTCACGACCACAATAATCCTTTAAAAATTAAATTTTAATAATAATTTATATCAGAAACATGGAGCTCAATTACAATATTTGTATCAGACAAATATTTCTTAGACAGTGACGCCTTATACTTAATAAATTACTATATATTACACTATGGAATTTCCAAAAGNGTTTTAGAGATTTAAAACAGGATAATGCTAACACCATCCATAATTTGGAGGTGCTAGCCTAAGTTTTATTAAAAAGGTAATCTACCAATTCTTCAGCATTTACTGGGAAAGTATCATTAATCAAATCCCAACCAAATGTTTTGTGTACTTTGTTGATTAAAAAGAGTTGTTACACGTTTTCCTTTAAAATGACCAAATTATTATTATTCATTGCTAAATGATATCTTTAAAAAATTAATTTATTTATTTTAGTTGGAAGCTAATTACAGTCTTGTGGTGGTTTTGCCACACATCGACACGGAACTAAAGAAAAGAGAGAAGGTGCATCTAAAAATTTTTGGAATGACTGCTTCACTTTTGCAGTTATGTTTTTAAGAATTCCTATTTCTTTACATGAAATTAGAAATATAGATAAATTACTTTGCCCAAACTGCAGGAATCATAACCTCTTTATCCATCATAAAAAGCTACAGTTCTTCAATACCTCCTACCACCTTGGAACAAAGTTTTAATTCTGGAATGTGGCCTGGCTACTTTATTCTTTACCAGCACAATCTTGTGTAAGAACAACTGACATGTACAAAACTATTTCAAGCATTTCCTACATTGCTGCATTCTGTTTCCTTGACTGGAAGTCACTCTTCACACTCCAATTTTGTCAGGAAAAAGATTCATCCCTTAGGAAAACTGAAATGCTGGTCTCTTCTGAGAAGTTGTGTTTTTCTTCTTTTCTTTTTTAAATCTCTTGAGGTAGCACCTGGCCCTTTCTGGTACCATATGATAGTATATAAACCTCTTTGCAATAGTCTGCACCATGCTTACTCTGAGTCCAAGACAATGACCACTCAGCTTTGCAACTCCAGTGCTTAGCACAAAGCCTGGCCCATGGTAGGCATTTATTGAATAACTGTTGAACGATAAATGCTGAGAGACAACTAGGAAGCATTGCCTGAATATGAAATTGCTTTGCATTCTCTGTACGTAGCAGCTGCTAGAATATTTTGCTACTGTCATTTAAAACCAAACATGAGTGGGATATATCAGCAATGGCCATTATAGTGAAATGTACACTCCAGGTAATATTAAACTTTAATGAAAATGTGGCAGGTCTAAAGATTTCATCGTAGCAAAAGACTATTTCTTTGAAAAGCAAAATATCTTGATTTTAAAGTCATAACAAGTATATATGTAATTGCTATACCATTTATTGTCGTCAATATGGATGAGTTTGCCTGGTTGCATGACCTCATCATTTATGTAGCAGTCACACTGAGATTTTGAAACACAATCTCCTTCATTATTCTTGTACATTCCATCAGGGCAAGTGCATCCATCAACTGGAATGCCTTCCATATCACAGCTTTTATCTCTCTCTGACAATGATCGGCAAGAACTATTGCAAGTTTTTACGTTGTAGTTGAAAACTAGGCCACTAGGACAAGATTGATCTGTTGGTATAGAGAAAATATGGTCAGTATGTAAATATCTAGAGTAATTAATAATCTTAATTCAACGTGATGCTTATAGTATTATAGTGAATTAACCATAATTGAGTTATGAATAATAAAGGAAAAGACACTTGTCCTTTTTTTCTGTCAGTGTTGAGACACTGCTATAATGTTTACGCATTCTGCTGGAGACAAAGCCCATAAACAAGATAGATAGTTCACTGCTCTCGGGTAGCTTATATTCCTTGGGAAAAGACAGTCGTGGAACATGCTAAAAAGCAAAGTAGGAAGCTCTGAGTGTGTATAGCTGGGACCTGCCCTTAGTGAAGGGGAGGGACAGATAGACAGCATGAAGACAGCCTAGAGAAAGGGAATTCTATATCTGGAGAACAACTTAAGTTAGAAGAGAGGGGAAAGTGAAAGTGAAGTCATGTCCAAAATCCAGGCAAGAGTACTGGAGTGGATTGCCATTTCTTTCTCCAGGGGATCTTCCCGACCCAGAGATCGAACCCAGGTCTCTCACATTCTAGGCAGACACTTTAACCTCTGAGCCACCAGGGAAGCCCACAGAAGAGAGGGGAATTCTTTCAAAGAGCAAGTAAGAGAATAGAAACTATAAACCTTGTAAGCAGTTTGGTCTTTAGCCTAAAAGCCATAAAATGCCACTGACTTGTTTTAGACTGAAATGTCACATGATCAGGTTAGTTTTATTTGGTTTTACTTTAAAGATTATACTGATTTCTCTGTAGAAATTGAATTAGAGAGAACCAAGACTGGATATACGGAGAAGGCAGTGGCAACCCACTCCAGTACTCTTGCTTGGAAAACCCCATGGGCAGAGGAGCCTGGTAGGCTGCAGTTCATGGGGTTGCTACGAGTCGGACATGACTGAGTGACTTCACTGTAACTTTTCACTTTCCTGCGTTGGAGAAGGAAATGGCAACCCACTCCAGCGTTCTTGCCTGGAGAATCCCAGGGACGGAGGAGCCTGGTGGGCTGCCATCTCTGGGGTCGCACAGAGTCGGACACAATTGAAACGACTTAGCAGCAGCAGCAGCA
>SJYA01000737.1:62816-145133 GCA_006410615.1 Neotragus moschatus
GCTGAGTCCTGAAGAATTGATGCTTTTGAACTGTGGTGTTGGAGAAGACTCTTGAGAGTCCCTTGGACTGCAAGGAGACCCAACCAGTCCATTCTAAAGGAGATCAGTCCTGGGTGTTCATTGGAATGACTGATGCTAAAGCTGAAGCTCCAGTACTTTGGTCACCTAATGCGAAGAGTTGACTCATTGGAAAAGACTCTGATGCTGGGAAGGATTGGGGGCAGGAGGAAAAGGAGACAACAGAGGATGAGATGGCTGGATGGCATCTCCAACTCTATGGACATGAATTTGAGTGAATTCTGGGAGTTGGTGATGGACAGGGAGGCCTGGCATGCTGTGATTCATGGGTTTGCAAAGAGTCGGACACGACTGAGGGACTGAACTGAACTGAAGTGAAGAAATAAATCAAGAAATAAATGTGCAAGGTTTAAACAAACATGTAGTTTAGTCAGTAAGTCGTGTCTGACGCTTTGTAACACTGAGGACTGTGGCCTGCCCAGCTCCTCTGCCCACGGGATTTCCCAGGTAAGAATACTGGAGTGTGTTGCCATTATTTAAAAATAAAGAAAATCATCTTTGAAAGAACCAAATACAAATTTGTAAATACACACACCTAAATTACACATTAAATTAAACTACATACTAAATTAAGCTACATATGGATGTGAGAGTTGAACTATAAAGAAGGCTGAGTACCAAAGAATTGATGCTTTTGAACTGTGGTATTAGAAACGTCTCTTGAGAGTGCCTTGGACTACAAAGATATNAATACAAATTTGTAAATACACACACCTAAATTACACATTAAATTAAACTACATACTAAATTAAGCTACATATGGATGTGAGAGTTGAACTATAAAGAAGGCTGAGTACCAAAGAATTGATGCTTTTGAACTGTGGTATTAGAAACGTCTCTTGAGAGTGCCTTGGACTACAAAGATATCAAACCAGCCAGTCCTAAAGGAAATCAACCCTGAATATTCATTGGAAGGACTGATGCTGAAGCTGAAGCTCCAATACTTTGGCCACCTAATGTGAAGAGCCGACTCATTAGAAAAGACCCTGATGCTGGGAAAGATTGAAGGCAGGAGGAGAAGGGGACGACAGAGGATGAGATGGCTGGATGGCATCACCAACTCAATGGACATGAGTTTGAGCAAGCTCCAGGAGATGGTGAAGGACAGGGAAGACTGGCATGTTGCAGTCCATGAGGATGGTTGCAATGAGTCAGACACAGCCAAGCAACTGAACAGCAGCAACAAACTACACTAAACACACACACACACACACACACACACACACACACAAACACACACACACACATCTGTTGTAAAACTGAGAAGAAAGTAGAGTTATCTAAAGCCTCTATTCTGCTTACCACACAGCCCAGCTCTCCATCCTACCATGGAAGTTTCCTTCTCAGCACATGCTTTCACATAGTTGCCTAAAATTGTACACAGGCAATCTTGGCTATTTTCACAAGTACAAGTGTATTTTTTGCATTCCTTTAAAATAAGAAACAAATTTATATTATGAAAATATTCAGAACAGGTAAACTGGTATAACAAATCAGTTCATAACCACTCCTCTTCTGGAAAATATTTTATCCTTGAAACTTTTGGAATTATTTTATGTCTCAAAATATGCAAATTAGCAAATCAAATATTAACTGAGTTTTCCAAGAACTTAGAGAAACTTATTCAAGATTTCCTCATGTGGGGTTATTTTCTAGTCCCTCTTTTTTGAGTTGGAATATCTAACAATTGAATAAAGTAATATAATCCAATTTAAACTTAAATGTATGTCTTTATCTACTGAAAATGGCTGCTATTTGAACATTTTTAATATAATATCTGATCCTTATTTTAGTATTATAAAAATATTTCTCAAAAAGGGCTGTTAATGTTAGACCTTCACATACCTCATGATATGGTTTAGGGTCCACAATTGAATGGCAAGAAGCAAAAGGACCACTCAAATCAAGAAGAATTCCACAGTGCCTTTCAGCAAACCGTTCTGGAAGAAAATTAATGCACCCAANATTTATACTTAAATGTATGTCTTTATCTACTGAAAATGGCTGCTATTTGAACATTTTTAATATCTGATCCTTATTTTAGTATTATAAAAATATTTCTCAAAAAGGGCTGTTAATGTTAGACCTTCACATACCTCATGATATGGTTTAGGGTCCACAATTGAATGGCAAGAAGCAAAAGGACCACTCAAATCAAGAAGAATTCCACAGTGCCTTTCAGCAAACCGTTCTGGAAGAAAATTAATGCACCCAACATTAGATTAAATATCATAATTTTTTAATTAAAAGAGAAAGTATAAATTTTTAAAACTATGCTTTGTGTCTTTATTAAAACAATTGGTTTTTAAAGTGTTATGCTATAATTTGTTATCATGCAAAAAAACATGATATAATAAGAGACAAATCTTTATTAGCTTTGGACTTTTATATTAAGTCAGTTAACCTTTTTCTGAAATGTAATTTCTATATAAAATATGAATAAGGGAACCAGATTATTTAGGTAACTTTAGTTTAAAGTACATATTTATGTTAAATTATGAAAGTTTGATGCTGTCACCCCAGAAGGTTAAATCAGTGTTTCTGAAGGTCATAAACTAGACAATCCCTATCGATAATTAAAATATAATAATTTCACTTAGCTGCTTAATTGATACTTGGTAGATTTATCAATAGTCTTCTGTTAAACTAATTGAAGATAGAATTCACAAAACAACCATTTAAGTCAAAAATGTTTTGCTCAGTGATTTGCAAATTCTTAAGAATGATGACCATGACTAGCACAAACATTGCTAGAATTTTTTTTAACTATTTGCTGACTGATTTTTAAAAGTGACCATCACCAAGAAGCAATAAAGCACAATGACTGAACCTATTAAAAGGACATTGAGGCCAATTATTCTTAAAATTTTGACAAACTTGCAACCAGGTATCAACGGTTTTATGTAAATATTACTAACATCTTATTATTATTTAATTTTCTATATTTTATTTTATTAAGTTATATTTAAAACACTGAAAATTAAAAGAGTCATTTACATATCTCTCAAAAGTGTTAACATATAGTCTGCTTAACATAAATTGCTTGGTTTCTTACGAGATGTATATATATTTTTTTACCTATTCTCATTTTATTTTCATTGCAACACCTACAAAATAAAATAATGAAAAAACCTCGAAATGTGTATTACCATACTGATGTTAATGCATTTATCAACTCATCTTTTAAATGAAAACAAATAAATGAAACTTCAAAAGGAGTCACTTTAGTAGTTTATAAACTGATCAGATATTTGTTTCAAGTAAGCATATTAACTAACAAATAACAAATTAACATTTCATTATATTTTAACTTACCTTCCATTGCATTCCATTATTTATGAAAAAAGCAACATAAAATGAAGCATATGTTAAAATCAATGACACTAGAGGAACAATTAGAGGAAGATTCAGACTCAAAACACTTGGATTACACCTTATTAAGAACACTGTATCTAAATCTCCATTTTCACCATCTACATGAATGGGAATAATAACCTCATCCACATCCTTTACCACTCTTTGTAGAAATAAACTGAATTATAGATAATATGTATGAAAGTCCTTGGTAAGCTAAAATGTCAGCAGAATCATATAAGTGTACAGCTTTTCCACTAAAATCTCTATTTGGGGTTTGGTATAACTAATAAACATGATGGCAGTGGTTAGACTGTAGTCTAACTGTAGTTAGACTGGCTCTAACTACAGCTGTACCACAAAGTGTCTCAGCAATTTGGGTGAGTGTCACTAGTCAAGGAAATGATCCTTTCTACAACTATATAAAATAGAAATAATAACAAAGGAAGTGATGAGTGAAGTCTCCTCTAACCCTATCATTTTAAAACTATGGAGAAAACTGTATGCGGAGGGAAAGAATGGCTAGAGAAGACAACAGTGTCTGTTCCTCCCTCTATTCCCGAATGAGAGGCCTGTTTTCTAAGAATGACATCAGCCAGTCAAATTGTTTCTCCACTGTTCCCTCTAAAGCTGAAAAAGTTCACAAACACTAGCTGAAAAATTGGATTATCTAGTAGTCTCATATTATTACCAGAATAAGCTTATAATTCCAGTAGCAAATATCTAATTACGGAGTTTGAGGTTCAATAAGCATTACCTTTTTCTATACTGATGCATGAAGCAGTGCTAGCTTTAGGACAGGGCATCATTTCCCAAGAACTAGCAAACGCCTGAGATGTCTTTTCTAATATGTTCTGACTTGACATGAAATCATCCTCTGCTCTGTTGTTGTGGGAACCACAGAGTCCTGTAGAAAGCACAAAACAAATTTTAGCATCTTCTCACCTTTGGATTCATATTCAGTTCTTTGCTCAAATCAAATCATGTATGAGCCACATGAGAGTATGTCTTGGTTAGTCTTTATACATATAAGTAAAATTTCACGACACATCAGGTTAATACTGCCATTTATAATTCCAGGAGCACTGAAACACCATTTGACATGAATATTATTTTCTTTCTGTTTGTTGCTGTAACTTAACCTCCTTTGACAAGGCTTTAGAAAGCATGCCTAAAGCAGAAAGTTTATGACTACACATTTTCAGTTTCATTGTGAAGAGTTGAATTATGTTAAGAGCTACCTGCCTTTCTTATCTGGACCCTTCTGACCCTTAAATTACATTTTTTTGCCTATGTATAAATAAGTGAAAAATGTTCACTTGTTAAGCAAAAGTATCTTGCAAAAACTTTAGATGGTTTTACATGAATAAATGTGGAATTTGCCAAGGTTTCTTTGTTTTGTTTGATATTTGTAACAGTATGTAAAAACTGATTTCTGTAATAGAAAACCTCAGTAAAGGAAAGATAATCTGTGAGCAGAAAGACAAGTTGTAATACAACTTGTATTTGGAATTTATTTTCAAAAGATTTATAATATTTTCATTTATTCTTCCACAAATTAGTTTTAGTAACATATTAGCAAATTGATATATAGTATATATTATCAAATCTCAAAATAAATCCTTAATTTAAAAACCTTAAGATGTTTAAATTCTTGAAAACCATTAGGAAATAGATTTTGTAATAAATAAAGCTATCTACACTGTATGTTAGGTTATTTTACTGAAATATGGAAGGAAAGATTAAGTAAAAATGTTTTACAGTCTATTAGTAATGGAGACAACTGAAAATTACAACAGATGGTTACACTAGTGCTTTGGAAATGAAAACATATCTATGATGTATCATCTCATGCCAGTCAGAATGGCTGCTATCAAAAAGTCTACAAACAATAAATACTGGAGAGGATGTGGAGAAAAGGGAACGCTCTTCTACTGTTGGTGGGAATGCAAACTAGTACAGCCACTATGGAGAAAAATGTGGAAACTCCTTAAAAAACTGGAAACAGAACTGCCATACGACCCAGCAATACCACTGCTGGGCATATACACCAAGGAAACCAGAATTTAAAGAGACATGTGTACCCCAATGTTCATCGCAGCACAGTTTACAATAGCCAGGACATGGAAGCAACCTAGATGTCCATGGCCAGATGAATGGGTAAGAAAGCTGTGGCACATATACACAATAGAATATTACTCAGCTATTAAAAAGAATTCATTTGAATCAGTTCTAATGAGGTAGATGAAACTGGAGCCTATTATACAGGGTGAAGTAAGTAAGAAAGAAAAACACTAATGCTGTATATTAACGGATATATATAGTATTTAGAAAGGAAGCTAATGATGACCGTATATGCAAGACAGCAAAAGAGACACAGATGTAAAGAACAGACTTTTGGACTCTGTGAGAGAAGTCAAGGGTGGGATGATTTGAGAGATTAGCACTGAAACGTATATATTACCATATGTGAAATAGATGACCAGTCCAAGTTTGATGCATGAAATAGGGCACTCAAAACCAGTGCACTGGAACAACCCAGAGGGATGGGATGGGGAGGGAGGTGGGAGAGGGGTTCAGGACAGGGGAACACATGTACCCATGGCTGATTCATGTCAATGTATGGCAAAAAACACCACAATATTGTAAAGTAATTAGCCTCCAATTAAAACAAATAAATCAATGTAAAAAATGTCTATAGGACTTACCTACAGTATCTGTGAATTGGTTAGGTGGCACAGAAACATACAATTGCATCACAGGAAAAATTTGAATTTGCATTTTTCCATGAAAGTATGTTTCTGCTTGAAGGTATGAGGAAGATGCATTGAAGATCTGTATTTTGTCTGTTAAAGTAATAATTTATATTAATAGCAATAATTAATATGTTAAAGTTTTTATTTCTTAAAATGCTTGTATACTGAATATATTTTTTAACAGAAACATTTATAACATAGTAAAAATGGAATAAAGTAATGCATTTTACATTTATATTTTAAATGATATCATTAAACTTACCTGAATAATAATAACCAAGATTTCCAAACTTGTCATTTGTGACTGTTCCATCTCTATTGAACACGTATTTGTCAACTTGAACAGACTAATATTTAAAGCATATTGTTAGTTTATATTAATTTTCAATATGAATACATCTAAGTATAATATTAATAAATGAACCTGAAACTTTTCCCATAAAGCTTCACTATAATAGATTAACATAAATGTCTAAAATATTAAACATTTTTAAAGCATTTCTTATATCAATTCTTAAAGGAGGATTATAAAAGACTTTTCAGCCCTGATTTGTAAATGAGGAAACTAAGACCCAAGAAGATAACTTGGATTTCCAAAGGTCAACCCACTTATAAGTAGCAAAGATCAAGCTAGGTACTCTCCCTCCCTATGTGGGGTCATCTCCAGTTAAAATGGTAGTTCTAAATACATGAAATTCTAAGCAAATATAACTGTCTTCCTAAAGGGGCCATAGATTTTAATAATCTAGTAAGTGGAAAAGGTTGACCTGTAATTATCACCTTAGTTATGTGCCTATGTTAATTTTTATATTCATAAGGATCCTTAGAACTATACAGGTCTTCCAGAGACTTTATCAATCTCATTTATGATTTTAATTTCATAGTAAAGCCTCTCTTTTTTAACCTCCAAAATTCTGAATTTGTAGAGTAACTGACTCAAGTTTGCTTTAGGAAGCTAATTACTTACCGAATTCAAGAGGAGTGTAACACTATTTAAGCATGTTCCTGACTGACCACTTGGACACGGACGAAGCTCAACACTAATAGACCAATCTTTATCCTGTTAAAAAATACATTTATTAAATGTTTATTAAAATGTCATTGAATATATGCTATTACTATGTGATTCATTCATAATGCATTTTTAATATGCAAAAGGCTTACGTTCAATCAGTCTGCTCTGAAACTAGAAACCTAGTTCAGTCCATGGGACAGTCTAGGATTGGCCAAGAGTTTTACAGATGGTCCAGGTATTTTGCATAAGATATAGTCTATCTAAATAGTCTATTGGTGGATTCTCTCATTAACCTTTTTTTTTTTTTCTTTAAGCTTTACTTTTCGTCTTGTCTCTATGGAAATTGTGCTGCATTATTGAATCTAATAAGACTCAGAGATAACACAGCTTGTTTATTCTCTGGAAAATCCATGATGTCAACTTAAATTCAAGGAGAGAAGCATTTAATTTATAAACCCATAATATAAGCCATGTCAAATATTGACTTCCAGTTCTTATTTTAAGATTTTGGAATCTCTAATCTATATACAGCAAATATTCTATATATTTTTATGTATTTCCCTCTCACTTTGCCTATCCCCTATCCTCATGGATTATGTGAAGAGTATGCAGAAAAGGAAAGGAGATTTGGAAAACTGACTTTTAATAATAGTATCGACATTTTTCAGACACTGGTCCCTATCTCTCACTTCAGGAGTCACAAATTCTACTCATCTTTGTTTCTGACCAGGAAGATTAAGTAAAATTGCTTATTCTTGTGCCAGTTAAAGGCATAACCTACAAAATGGAATCTCTCTTTTATTGAAATTTAGATTATTTAAAATTTTAATACTGAAAGAGGTTAAATGTAAGGATAACCTCTATTATGCTGTTATAATAAACTGCATAATATTGTTCTAGACTGTTTTGTTTTTATTAAGAAGCCACATTTTCTCCAGCATTCATGACTGGGACTATAATTAGGCAGAAGATTCAAGATATTTTCAACCTGGCTTCCTCTGTTAATTAATGTCATTAAACCAGAAACTCTTGCATTTCAATGAAGAGATGGGAAGAGAGCATGGAAAGAGAACTCAAGTGATGAATCAAGTTGAAATAAATCTTTGTTTTGCATACAAAGAGCTTGTTAACAAATACTCAGATGTAACTAATACAAGCTGTAAGTTTTGTCTAATTAGTCCTAGCTGTTCTCAGGAAAATCAAGACAAATCATGGAGTCTTTTAGAAAAGTTCCCTTTTACTATTCTCGGTCTGTCCCTGAGAAACCCTTAGTAAATGATCTCAGTGACTTGACACAAGTTCTTTAATGATGAAATATTTCCAGTGCTGCCAGGCCTATAAAAAGTTCTAAGAGCAATTTGACCTTCCCATTTCATTTCCTTTATTAAAAAGAAGATACATGTGGAAAAAAATAACTAAATATCATATTATGAAAACTAAAAATAAATGTAAAGGAATAATGAAAAAAGAAGAAAATATTTTACGAAATATAAAAGTTTCATTTTAAGCACTGGTGAACACATACAAAGAAAAGTAGAAAAATGAAATCTTTTCCTGATATATTTAGAAAATTAATAGCAATAAATATTTTGATTGTTTTTATTTAGCAAAGAATTTCTAAGGAACACGGGTAATAATGATTGTCAATGTCAACGTGTGACACAAAGCAGATACTGAAATATACAACCAATGATTGAATGGTTGTTTGTTTGTTTGTTTTTAATAGTAAATAAAGTTGAAGATTGTGTTTTAAGCTAGTAAGAAAAAGCTTGGTGTCTATATCAGTATTCTCAAGTGTTGCAGACTATTACATACATGGATGGCCAAAAAGTGACAGTTTCCAGGATGGTTATATTTAACACCATCAAAGGTGGTAATCAAGCTTCCCTCTATCTTACATCTTCCAGGGCATAATGTTTTAGTGCAAGACCACTTTGCTTCTTGGCATGTGCTGTTAAAATACAATGGTTATGAGAATGTCATCAATTATATTTTCTTTATGATAAATAGTACATTAAAAAAATCACAACTTAAACTAAGACATCTAGTTAAGTTTTATTATACCATCTTCATTCCCCTCCCAGAATCTCAGCCTTGATAAAATGTCTTTCAGACAGTGGTATCCTAGTAATTTTTTCGTACTATTTTGCAGTCTCTCAATCATGTTTGACTCTTCGTGACCCCATGGACTGTAGCCTGCCAGGCTCCTCTATCCACAGGATTTTTCCAGGCAAGATTATTGGAGTGGGCTGCTTTTTCCTTCTTCAGGAGATCTTTGTAGCCCAAGGATTGAATCCACGTCTCCACACCTCCTGCACTGCGGGAGGTTCTTTACCACTGAGTCACCAGGAAAGCTCTAATTCCGTTGAACAAAATAATAACTTCTGCCTGCTCTGCCCAGTAGAATATGGTCTTCTACATTGCAGACAGATTCTCTACCATCTGAGCTACCAGGTAAGTCATAAGGAGACGTATATCTATTGATTATGTGAAATGTGGCTTGTCAGGACAAAATGAGATCTTCTGTAAATGTAAAATACACATAGACTTCTAAGAATTGATACTGAAAAAGATGGCAAATTCTCTCAACATTTCATAATAATTTTATGCTGAAATGATAATATTAATATTTGCATATGTAAAGTTGTGTTGTTTAGTTGCTAAGTCATGTCTGACGGTTGTGCAACCTTGTAGACTGTAGCCCGCCAGGCTTGTCTGTCCATGGGATTTCCCTGCAAAGTATACTAGGCTGGATTGTAGTTTCCTTCTCCAGGGACTCTTCCTGACCCAGGGATCAAACCTGTGTCTTCTACATTGGCAGATGGATTCTTTACAACTGAGCCACAGGGGAAGCCCATATGTAAAGTATATGAATATAATTAATTCCATTTGTTTGTTTCTTTTTGCTTTTTAAAAATAATCAACTGAAAATGTTAAATTATATATGCAGATCATATTTGTGACTCATATTTCTCTTGAACAGCAAAGCTATACACATTCAATAAATTAGTTCTTGTTTTCCACAATTATTATTAATATATTATTATCAGACTAACAGTACATTGCCTATTTACTGAGAAAACATTAAAGTAAAAATGATACATTAGTTGTCATTGAGTTAGATTATTCCCCCACAAGGACAAAGTACATTCTAGAAAGTTCCTTGAATTCCTGCAGCTATTTTGAGTCCAGAGAAAAGTCATAATGAGGGATAGGGAAAGCTCTCTGGTCAGCGTTTTGTTCCTGAACTTAAAAGTAAGAATCAAGTTATTCAACTAAAAAGAGAAATAATCTACACTATCTTTGACACATGAAAATCCACTCTCAATCAAATATAGCTTCACCAATGTAACCTCATATAAAAAGTATTTGAAAAGTTTTGTTTGTATATTTTAAAAATATTCTTGAACATTAGCATAATTATTGTTTCATTATTATACCCATAATTTTGTATTATTCTTTCCTCTGTTTTGTAACCACCAATCGGTTTACTATTCAAAACATTATTTCAGTTCTTAAGAAACATTATCTTTTGAAGATACACAGAAATCTAATATATTTTACATGAAACACACAAAAATTCCTCAAAAAAATGCAAGAATATAAGCAAAGAAAATGCCAAGAGGTTAAATTTTGTTTCTGAAAAGTTTAAGTGTGGATTTAGGGAATTATTTTAAGTTACTCTAATATATTAGTATTATTTCACTATCAATAAAATAAAGACAAAAGACACACACATACCACAGAGAACCACAGGAACCTTCGCGGACTTCTCCTGCCTGATATACCTTTCCATTAGATTCACAGGGACAGTCAGACTTCAACACACATCTCCCTTTCTCTCCAATATCATCCAATAGATAACCTAGAGTACATTATATAAGATTAATCTCAATACTATACTAACATCACTAAATTCTCAAGCAATGTATTGAGAAATCACTTTTGAGGTTGTTCTTTCAAGTATAAACATACACTTAAAATGATCATTTCTATTTAATAAATTTGAAAACTGGCAAGGGTATAGATAACTTTCAGAGTCACAGAGAAGATCTATTGAGTCCAGCATAGGACTAGGAGATCATCTGTGTAGTATTACAGAGATAGAAACGTACATTAACTTTAAAAGTATCTCTACCCCTCCCTTCCTGTATGTTAGAAGGATAGATTATGAATAGGTGATAATTTAGTCAGTAAATACCTTGTTAGAAACAAGATCTCAGTATGACTGTGTAACTTCATTCTCAAATGTTTTACCTTCTGGGCAGGTGCAGCCACTCACACACTCAATGTCTTGAAAAGGAGCCACATTAGAACAAGTTGCAGGATTTGAGGGACCACATTCTTTGTAGATATGTTTTTCTGGGCAAATAGGTTTTTCTGGAGAAATATAGAAATATGCATACATAGAAATCAGAGGAAAACAAATATGATAAATATATAACATTCTAATGAGTATCTTTTAGAGTAGGAGTCTAAATTTCAAGATATAGGTCAATTTTTAAAGATACTCAGAAACTAAATTATGCCAAT
The DNA here is from genome assembly GCA_006410615.1 of Neotragus moschatus. Lineage (NCBI taxonomy): Eukaryota > Metazoa > Chordata > Mammalia > Artiodactyla > Bovidae > Neotragus > Neotragus moschatus. Next base: position 74,553 of record SJYA01000737.1, read on the forward strand.
TTCCTATGCATTACTTTATGATACAATATTTAATTTGAAGAAAATGTATATTACATAGTATCACTTTACCTTTGACATTGATATTCTATTTATATTTTAACTTTAAAGACTGAACTAAGTATAAATGAAAAGTATATTCATATTTAATGAAACTCATTTAGATTTTCTAATTTTCTGAAACAAAATACTTAACCAGTCAACATACTTCTGATAACTTTCTCGTCATTTTTACGGAGATTTTACAGAGTTTCACAAAATTATTTACTTTTCCCAGTGACTATAAAGTCTATGAAATCTCTAATTATATTTTAACACAAAGCACTTATGACAAGTCACTCCACAAAAATGGACCTCAATTTCTTCACAAGTACATGTCAGAAACAAGACCTTTCTTTCACCCGTGAGGTTCCTTCCAGGAGTTACAGGTATTTGAGAAAATTACTCTGAGACACAGCTCAACTTTAAATGCTATAAAATCTTCTTGATTTGGAGTCTACAAAAATACATTTAAAACCTACCACAAATCACATCAGTATCGTCCCTCCAGGATTCAAAGATGCCAGGACCATCTGAGGCACAGAGGCGGGACAGTTCTGCATAAGTGTCACATGTGGATGTTTTGTCTCTACTTTGGCAATACTCATCAATGCAGATCATTTTGTAGTCACTGGATAAAGTGCTAACCTTTCCACATTTCTCAAAATAGGTTCCAATAATTTTGTTACAGAACTACAAAATAAAGCATGAAGTTTTATTAAAACAACAGAAAAATGAGGAATCAAAGGAATATTTAGGGAAAGATAAGTTCAGAGGGGGGCGTTTGTACAATATCCTGTAGCTTCAAAAGGGAAAGTTCTTGAACACTGATTGAAATGGGGAGTTTTGAATTATTACAGTTCCTACAGTGACTGCTAAGTGAAAACTTCACCTCTGATAATATGTAGTGACTTCAAAAATTGTACTTAATTTTATCCAAAATTTCTCTAAAGGTGACATGAAGTCCAGAACTCAAGAAAATGGAAATATGAGAAAAGAAAAGATTGTCCATGCCAGAGACTGGGATAGTGGATGATTGAAACCACAACAGACAGAAGGGTATTAGCCCTTGAGATGTCAGTCTGCTTATATAATTGATGAGCAAACAAATAAAATAGACTGATTCTGGGCTTTCTTGGTGGGGGTCATGTGAGCTGCTCTGGAAACAGCATATTTGTTCTCACATTGGTTAAGGAAATAAAGACATTACTGTCAAACAAAAAAGATTTTTAAAAATGTTTGTAAATTTTAACATGTTTTAATTTAACACATAGCTGTTTTCTATTTTAATTATGTTTGTTTTCAGATAAATACAAAAGCTACTAGCTAGCAAATACACAATTTCCACCAAGTAATCCCAAGGACAACTGATAACATTATCCAAGTGAGGTATAAAATTAAGTGAAATGAAATCTCCAAGACCCTTTTTTTTATTATTTTAAACGAACTTTGGTTGGCTAAAAAGTTTGTTCGAGTTTTTCTGTAAGATGTCACAGAAAAATCCAAATGAACTTTTTGGCAAACTCAGTATTATTCTTTGTGTATCTTTCTCACTAGGTAATAGGCTCCAAAGAATTGATGCTTTTGAACTGTTGTGTTGGAGGACTCTTGAGAGTCCCTTGGACTGCCAGGAGATCCAACCAGTCCATCCTAAAGGAGATCAATCCTGGGTGTTCATTGGAAGGACTGATGTTGAAGCGGAAACTCCAGTACTTTGGCCACCTCATGCAAAGAGCCGACTCATTGGAAAAGACCCTGATGCTGGGAAAGATTGAGGGCAGGAGGAGAAGGGGATGACAGAGGATGAGATGGTTGGATGGCATCACTGACTCAGTGGACATGGGTTTGGGTAGATTCCAGTAGTTGGTGATGGACAGGGAGGCCTGGCGAGCTGCGGTTCATAGGGTCGCAAAGAGTCAAACACGACTAAGCAACTGAACTGAACTGAACAGGCTCCTTTAGAGCAAAAACTAGAACTTGGTCATCTCTAGGCTTAACACAATGTCTCATACATAGTCTTTGATACAACTTCATATACTTATTCAGCTAGCACATTTGAGCAACCAGGAGTAAGTTCTCACACACTATGCAATTACCACAACAGTAAAACATTCTAATACTGCAGAGCTCATAATCTCATAGGAAGTATGTGAGAAAAGCGTGAGTCATTTTTATAAATCATAAATTCTAATGATCAGCATTGGGTAAAAGAGAAAAGAGGAAGTAATTCTAACTGCAAAGATCAAGGAGCACTTCACAAGTAAGATAACAGATGATCTTAAACAACATTATGGCTCAATTTGCTTTGATAGAAGCTGTCAAGGTGTTATAAATACAACATCTATTGTCAATAAAACACATTTCTTCTGCCTATACAATGCATACATATCTTGATCTTGAGAATTTTATTCTAGATTGAAATAAGTATATGTGAAAATTCCTCCAGTCATCAAATAAATGCAATCTACCAAATTCAGCATTCAGAGAATCATGTTAAGTGCAGAAAATTCAAAGAAAATGATAAATATTTTCAAGTGGTATAGTCAGAAAATGATCTGTAACTTTTTCAAAAAGATGAAACTGGAGATGACAGTTCAGACTTGCTGTCTGGGGCAAAAGTGAGGGAGAAAGAGCAGAAAAGTAGCTCTTAGGAACACATTACAGAATTTTTAAACTGTGAAAGTCAAGCCAGTCCCCACTGAGATAATTATAGAGAGGGGAAGCATGTCAGTTTACAGGCCAACTAAAACACTGTTCAAAGCATATTAGAATTATTATACTAATAGATAGTAACTATCATAATGTTTTAGGGAAAAAATACTTATTTAAGCATCTACAGCTAGACTATAAAGCTGAGAAACAGACCATATGGACACTGGAGAAGAAACAGTTGCTGAATTCCAATAAGGTCTGTGTGTTAAGAAGAGAATGTTGGCTATTTAACCTGAAACCAAAGAGAATATTGCTGAAGTCTGCTATTAGATGAAACATAAATTTATTACCTGTACTCCATCTTCACAAACTTCATAGCTTTTACTAACAGCTTTGGAACAATCACCAGGAATTTTACTATCGGCAATGTGCTCATTGATATCATCTCCTTAAAAAGAAAGCAATGTTAACTTCAAGATATAATTATATATGTGCATTAATTTCAAGATAAATATAGACTTGACAATATAAACATTTATTTTAACAATTAATTATTCTTTATACAAAGACAAATTGTTAGCTTTAGATTTATCCAAAATCAAATAATTATAATTTCCTTTTGGGAGAGAATTTTCTTAGACAAACGCACTGAAATCCTACCTGGAGTGCTGTTGAAGTTACCACAAAGACCACAAGTTGGATATTGCTTGTGAAGTGTGAGCTTTAAAAAAATTACATGTATGTTTATAAAATATTGAAAATATCTCAAGACAAAATTTAAACAAATGGATAGATAGAGCCTCTTCATGTTCAGTTTTACCTAAGCTGGTTACTTAGTAATTTATCACAGAGTCTTTTCTAAATGATCTAAATTTAGAATTTGCAAAGATCTGAACTTCACCTCTTACTGACTGTGTCTTTGGTTAGATTATTTAAATTTTATTACCTTGAATTTACTGAGTCCCATTATCTGTAAAATAAGATTATTAATATTATGTACTTCAAGGTATTTTAAATATTATATTATGCTTAGTACTATCCTTTATATATACAGATTTCTCATTAAACCTTATCTCTTATTTTCCTTGTATTATATTATTTTTATAACTGAAAGTAAAGAACAAAATGAACAGGACTATAAGAAAATTATAGGTGGACTTACTGAGAGTTTGTTGTTTATGTCCCACATTAAAGACAGGATTCCTCTACGACTATTCAGAACATTATGTTCTCCATATTTTTTAATGTGAATCAACTTATTGTTATATGGTATCTGTACACTGAAAAGTATAAAATACAGTTACACATAAAAGATAAGAACAGTATTATTGCATCAAAATTTTTCTGATAATTCATGTTTCTATATTTAGTATCACAAATAATACTGCTGGTAAATATTAAAGGTTTTTCTAGTCATTTCAGAAGGGGCACAATGACTTTTTTCTGATTTTGGGAAGACTTTTAAGAAACAATGAATAAATCTTTGGGGCTTTGGAGAAATGAACAAGAAGAAACTGGTTCATTATAAGAATAAAATGATTAAATAATTTGAAATGTTCATAAGTAGCCTATCATATCTCATTTTCTTATCCTGAAAAGCATTCAAATATGTCATCCCTTCCAAACATAAATTGCTACTTCTAAAAATAATGGCCTAAGTTTCAGTGCATTGTGAAACCTCAAATTTTTATTTAGCATTAAACATACAAATGAAAGTTGAAATATTCTATTAACAGTTTCATTGAATATGCATATTGCCCCAAATCTAGACTCAAAACAGTCAAATAACAGAACTCCAATTTTTTTTACCACCTTGTTATAGGAATAAATCCCATATACAGCGAAGTCTTACATATGTAACAAGACTTTTTTCTAAATGTCAATATGAGTACCAAAATAGGAAAAGAGTAGTATATCTTCCCCAATCAACCTTTTTTCCTCCTTTTTGCTCAGGTTACTTCAAAATATTCTACATACTTTATTCAAAACACTATGACATTTACCTTTCACCATTAACTAAAAGTATATCACCAAAGATAGAGACATCATTGTTGTCAATTATAACTGTTATTTTTTCAATCTCACTATCATTGTTTCGTTTGATCTCAATATTGAAATCTCCTCCCGATTCAACACAGTGACGGCAGAAAGTATATGTGCATGAAGACTCAAAGGAAAAAACACGGCCGTTGAAAGCTTTATATGCTCCTTTGCCCCAAGTAGAAGCTTCACCTACAAAATATTTAGGGTAAAATATTCATTATTATTTAGAACAATTAATACAGCTTCCATTTTTTATTTTTAAAGTGTTTATGTACCAAGAAAAAAATTCACTGAAAGGTACTAGTCTCACATCCATCTTAAATGTATAATTTTCTTTCCTACATACTGCAAAATGTGGTAAAAGTAATACCTGAATTCTTGGAAATACCCAAAGTTTCCTATTCCTGCTAAAACAAAAGAAGAAAAGCATCTTGTTTCCCCGTGGGAAAGGGAAATTGTCTCTACTGTTGGAGAGGATATATGGAGGGAAGCTGAGGTCTGTTTGCTTGTTTGTTTCCCTTTTTATAGAGATATTCATTCTAATGTTGTTTGAGTAGGTTACCATTAATATTAGATGTGTCACAATTTAAACATTTTTTAAATTAATTAAAATGTAAAGAAAATATTAAGTGTAAATAAGTATATTCTTTCTATACATATATATGTGTATGAATATATGTGTGTGTGTGTGTGTATGTTTATCTGTATGTATGGTGTGTCTGGGTGTATAAAACAGATAGATGACTGGAAAAATTTTTAAACTAGTTTCAAATTTTCTTTACTTTGAAACCTCATTAGGTACTGGCTGATGGACATGTAAATGCATATACAAATTAGAAATAAATCTATTACTTACCAATAACTGCATTTGTTTCTGAGTATTTGGGCGTTGCTTCTGGAATATGGGATCCTTTTTCTATTCAACATAATAAACAGATTACTTAAATTTCTAATATTTATTGGCTTTAAATATATAGAATATTTGATCTTGTAGGTGGGAATTTTAAAATTGGTATTGAAGATCATCCAATGGGTTTTTTATCCTAAAGATATAATTTCATTTTGTGATGCTATGATTTGCCAAAGTCATATGCATGATTATCTCTGAAGCCCATATTTTTTCTTGTAGCAATCAGCTACAGTATGTTCAGACATCATTAACAGTTTATCCATTTTGGGTCATGGACAGCTAATAACATATGCTGCATCCCTTACAGAATTATTTTTTAAACTTCAAAAGTAGAACTTGGTGGCCTATTTTTATTGGAAGATACTACCCAAACAGGTCCAACATAGATTTATTAAACCAGTCTACTGTCCAATACTAGTAATTAAATTATCCATATATTAAAAAATCAATTATCCTGAGCAAAGGGAAAAATTCATAACCTTGAAACTTTGTTCCCCACAATCCTTTATTTCCAGTGCACTGACTCTTTTATATGTGACCAAGTAAACACATGAAATCTTAGAGCAAGGTCTAAAAGCAAGCAACATAATATAGCAACAATTTTAAAAAGTGAATACTTTGATAGAATTTTAAAATATTTTTCACAATACCACTTAGTGTATATCTTGAAACCACTTCTATTTATTACAGGCTGTCTAACCCAAGTTAGGCAAAAATAGTAAATTCTGAATTTGTTTATAAAATCAACCTTTAAATACTATATCTAAAATGGTAAATGGGAGGTTGTGTTGTTTTATTTAGGATCTGTTAAGATACAATTGAATTTTCTTATTCAAACTTGTTTCAAATATCAATTGGTCATCTAAATTACGGTATTCAAAGAGAATAAGCACTTAGAAGTTCAATTCAATACTGCATGAGAAACATATAATAATATCAAGTTCCAGCAAATCAATAATCAAGAGAACATCTTATAAATACACTTCAAAAACTGAACATTAAAAATCAAACTACCTGGAGTGCTGAGTGATCCAGACGTACTGTAGTCAGATGAACTTGTGATACCTAATTAATGCAAAATGATTAGGCCATTTCTGTTTGTAATTTTATCTGATAAAATATGAAAAGTATATTTTAAAATCTGATATATATATCAAAGATCTAAATTCATCAATGGTGATGATAGCAGACTTAGAGCCACATGATGCTATATAAGAAAAAAATTTTTATCAACTCAACAACCTACTGGAGTAACAAAATTATAAGCCTCACTACTAAATGAACTGATATGAAATTAATTTATTCCAAATCAATTGCTTAAAGCTTGTTCAGGGAAAGAGAAAAGGGTTGTATAGACAGAGTTCTAAGTCTGCTTTTCCAGTTTCAACCAAACTTACTCTCACTGTGAATTCTCTCACACTTGGGAAATCTAGGTACCATTTCAAAATGTCAAGTGCATAAAGGATTCAGCATTCACAGAAACTGGAAGTATTAAAATTACTAATCTAGATGAACTGAGATGTTCAATCTCAAGATGTCTAATGTCAAGAGACATTAATGTCAAGAGATCCAGAACCTGCCATTTCAAGCACACTAGATTTACTAGCATTAGATATGCTACTGGGGAGACTATTAATTAATAAAAGTCTATCATCTAATTTGGAAAATTGAAAGCAGTTGAAAACTGACATCCAAATAGCAGAAAAGTCTCAGATGGGCAACCACTCCACAATAGAAAGATAAGAGATAGTTACCTCTTAGTACATTTCTCAGGAACAAAACCTAATAAATTTGAATACCTAGGCTAATGGCAGCAGGTCTGGGGTTCAGAATTTCAGTGTCTCTTTAACCATTTGTATCAACCATACTTAAGCAAAATCATAAAAATGAAAAATTTCAAATATCTGAGTTTCACTGAAGTTTTGACCCCAAAATGTGTGTCCAAAGATTAAGAACAACCCAAAATAAAATTATTATTTCTGTATGACCAAATTTACTAATAGTTGGCTTTAACTGAGACCAACCATTACTACACCACACTATTTTTTTGCTAATTATATTTCATTTTTTAAAAAGGTATTAATCCTAAATTTGAGTTCTAAGTATGAATTGTATTTTTCAGTTACTCACTGCTAACTTCATCAAAATAGTTCCCATAGCATATTAAGTGTTACTTTAACAATGTGCAACACAAATTTCAATACTATTTAGTCTCATGCTTCCATTAAGTGGAAATAATAAATTTTATGAGATTTTCCAAAAGGATGGATCTTATTTATTCTTCTCAGGAATGGACCTGTTAAAAAATACTTTAGCCATCAAGGCCAGATGCAAAATACAAAGTTCAAGCCCAACAAATCAACTGCCACTCTTCCACTTACGCAACTCCAAATCAATTTCACATAAAGGCAACAAAAACTATCCCACACCAATGTATTCACAACCACAAAACTTGTTCCACATTCTACACCAACATATTAAATTACTTTCATCTGATATCATCTAAAGACATTTCATCATTTTAGTACTTTGCATTGCTTTTTATATTTTATTAGGAAAAGTTACGATTTTCACTATTTTTTAAATAATTTATGTTAGAATCCTGCCTTTTTAATTAACAGAAATAAACCTCAATTCTCAAGTCAGGGGAACTAGATCCAATAACATCTTTTCCAGCATCACAGGTACCTGTACCACTAACGCCAGTTTCATCAGATATGTTTGGTCCAGAGGTACCAATACCAAGTCCAGCTTCACCCTTGTTTCCTTCACCACTTCCAGAATTAGAAGATGAAGTGTTTCCTCCTAATGGAAAATCAAGATGTGATTAAAGAAATAAAGAAGGAAGCAATTAATTTAATTTGGATTTCTTGGGAATAGAATCCAGGTTAAGATATCTGAGCCACTGACTTCAGATCTAGGACTCAAGTATTCAGCCCCAGCATATCTACCACTCCTCTTTCCATTCCCACCAATTTACTGAGTCTAAATCCCTAATGGTCAGATGACTTCAAAACAGAATCCTGAATCTTCAGAAATGCCACTAAAATATTCAGCCTCATTTCCTGGATCTTTGCAAATACAAAATGATGTCAAAAGAATTATTTCAAAGCATATCATGACTTAGAATTATTCCATGCAAAGACATTAACCATCAAACCCTATAGCACTAGAACTAGAGTCCAAAGAACCACCTACTCCATTTCTAGCAGTCTATAACACTATGATCACTGTCACCAAATCAATCTGAACCAGAATCTCCAAAACCAAATCGAGTTCAGCTCTTCTTTTCTCAACTTCTAAAGCTAGAAATCCTTCCCTTTAGTGGAAAAATTAAAATGTTATTTTGAAAAATAAGGAAAGTTTGAAATGCATTTCAATTTTACTGAAAGAATCCAGGTTAGGAGAATGCCCAAGTCATGGGCATCGGTCCTGAGATTCATGGGTCCAGGCCCAATGGACATTGCCACCCCATTCTATCAATCCGCTGCCTCCAAATTCCTTCTGACCAAAAGGTCAAGCATCAATCCCAAATTTCCAAAATTATCACTACTTTTTCATCCCCATTTCTTACACTAGTACTCCTACCAGAATATCAAAACCTTGTCACCAGAATATATTTAATAAATGTTATTATTCAGAAACTTTTTTCCCAAAACTCTTTACTTCAAGAAAAGATTCATGCTTTTGAGCTAGCAGAAAAATCAAAATATTATTAAACAAAATAATAAATACTTGGAACTCAACTGGATTTCTCAGGAAGGAGACTGAGAGGATATCTGAACTACTGGCATCAGAGCCAAAGCCTTTAAGTTCATCCTCAACAGATGCACTGCCACTCAAGCCATTCCCTCCAAGTTCATTGATTTCCATCCCCATTGACCAGAAAACCCTAAATTGGATTCCAAATTTTCAGAGCTATCACCAACATAGGTACTAACACTTCTCAAACTGGTGCCACCTTCAGAATATAAAATGGTTGTCACAGAGTTTATTGAGAATATTTTATGATTCAGAAGTTTATACATGCAAAAATGAGATATAAATACCTAGATCACTGGAAATGGATCCTTCAGATCTAACCACTCGATTTTCTTCAACTGTTTTGCTACTTAAGTCACTGTCACCAAATGAACTTGAACCGGAAGCTCCAAAACCAAGTGCAGCATTGACCCTTCCAGCTCCAACTTCCCAACCAAAAGACTCTGTTTCAACTGATGAAAAAACAAATCAAGATGTTATTAAAATTTAATCTTTAATAATTAATTTAAGATATTATTTAAATAAAAGTGTCTCCACCACTTAATTTAATTAACTTAAAATTTTCCAGAATGAGTCTTGATTGGAATACCTGAGCTAACATCAGATCCAGGATCTTTAAAGCCAGCCCCAACAGATGCAGTGCCACTCAAGCTATCTCTTTCAAGTTCATTGATTTTCAATCTCTGTTGACCAGAAGACCCTAAACCAGGTTCCAAATTTCCAGAGCTATCACCAACAAAGGTATCACCACTTCCCAAACTGGTGTCACCTGTAGAATACAAAATGATTGTCACAGAGCATACTGAAAACATTCTATGATTCAGAAACTTGCATGCACAATAATGATGTATCAATACCTAGATCACTGGAAATGGATCTTCCAGACCTAGCCACTTGATCTCCTTCAACTGTTTTGCTACTAAAGCTGCTGTCACCAAATGAACTCGAACCAGATGCTCCAAAACCAAATGCAGCATTGGCTCTTCCAGCTCCAACTTCCCAACCAAAAGACTCTGTTCCAACTGATGAAAAAATCAAAATGTTATGAAATTTTAATCTTTGTTAATTAGATTGTTGTGAAATGTTACTTAAAGAAAAGTGTTTCCACTACTTAATTTAATTAACCTGAAATTTTCCAGAATGAGTCTACGTTGGAATACCTCAGCTAATGACAACAGATCCAAAGCCTTTAAATCCAGCCCCAACAGACGTACTGCCACTCAAACTACCCCCTCCAAATTCACTGATTCCAAAACCCTGTTGACCTAACCTGGAATCCAGATTTCCAGAGTTATCACCGACAGACGTATTCAAAATTATTTTAACCAATTAATTAATTTAATCAATTAAAATTTTTCCTGGAATGAGTCTCAGTTGGAATACCTAAATCACAAGCATCCAAAATCTATGGATTTATCCCCAACAGATCCCTTACTGCTAATTTCACTCCAGTCAGCTCTACTGATTTCTAATTTCTTTTGACCAGATGTCCCCAAACCAAATGCTAAATTTCCAGAGGCATGGCTACTAAATTTAGCCCCTCTTCCTATGCTAGTGCTATCTGATGAAGTTAAAAAAAGAGACTGTCACCAGGGAATATTTAAATGCAACTTATGAATCAATACTTTTTATACACAAAACCTAAATAGTAATATTTAGATCACCAGAATTTGATTTTCCATTGCTCCCTATTTTTTTTAAGACACCTGACACCAACTCCACATGAACCAGAATTATCAAGACTAAATCCAATTTAACCCTCTTTTTTACCATCAAGTCCAAAATCAAAAGGCAAATAGAAAACTAAATGGAAACTTAAACTGTTACCAGAAGGAATAAACAAAGGATGTAAATCATTTATGTTTTTTCTTAATAGAGTCTGAATCAGAATTCATAAGTTATTAAAGAGAGAGCTAAAGCCCATGGATTTATGATCAAACTTCTTACTATTCATTCTATTTCCATCAGTTTGCACATCTTTTAAGATAAATTGCTCTGACACAAAAAATACCGATAATTACTGTACTTTAATGGACCTCAGTTATGTCAATGACTTTAATTTCCAAATAAAAATTGATATTTTATCTACAACTTCTGATTATTGAAAATATAATATAAAACAATATAAAAAACCATTTTGAAATAAAAATTACTGTAACAAAATTTAACACTTTTGTTTTGCTTATCACTTCCTAATTCTTGACCATAGATATACAAATTTTACAGTTTCAAACATTGTGACATTCCTTTCAGGACAATCATTTCAAATATGAGTAACAGAACTTAAAAATNATATAAAAAACCATTTTGAAATAAAAATTACTGTAACAAAATTTAACACTTTTGTTTTGCTTATCACTTCCTAATTCTTGACCATAGATATACAAATTTTACAGTTTCAAACATTGTGACATTCCTTTCAGGACAATCATTTCAAATATGAGTAACAGAACTTAAAAATTCAAAAAATCATACAGAAACATGAGATCAAAAAGGTTTTGTTTCTTATGACAAAACTTGGAAACAAGAAAGTTTAAGTGGCTTTCCCAAAGTCCACAAAAGGCTCATAGGAAAGACTATATAGAAACTGGATTTCTTCATTCCAGGACCAAGCCCCTTCATAAAAGCATTCATTCCACTTGCCTCTTCACTAAAATGTTTAAATTTATTTCTGTTGATGAAAGCACAGATCCTTTAAGAATCAAACAGTTTAAAAATCTAAGCACGGGAAGTGAAACTGTAATCAGAAATCTTCCAGCAAACAAAAGCCCAGGTCCAGACAGCTTCACAGCTTTGAATTCTACCAAAAATGTAGAGAAGAGCTAACACCTATCCTACTCAAACTCTTCCAGAAAATTGCACAGGAAGGTAAACTTCCAAACTCATTCTATGAGGCCACCATCACCCTAATACCAAAACCTGACAAAGATGCCACAAAAAAAGAAAACTACAGGCCAATATCANGTGTGGAGAAAAGGGAACCCTCTTACACTGTTGCTGGAAATGCAAACTAGTACAGCCACTATGGAGAACAATGTGGAAATTCCTTAAAAAGCTGGAAATAGAACTGCCATACGACCCAGCAATCCCACTTCTGGGCATACACACAGAGGAAACCAGAACTGAAAGAGACACGTGTACCCCACTGTTCATCGCAGCACTGTTTACGATAGCCAGGACATAGAAGCAACCTAGATGTCCATCAGCAAATGAATGGATAAGAAAGCTGTGGTACATATACACAATGAGGTAGTACTCAGCCATTAAAAAGAATGCATTTGAATCATTTCTAAGGAGGTGGATGAAACTGGAGCCTATTATACAGAGTGAAGTAAGCCAGAAAGAAAAACATCAATACAGTATACTAACGCATGTATATGGAATCTAGAAAGATGGTAACAATAACCCTGTATGCGAGACAGCAAAAGAGACACAGATGTATAGAACAGTCTTTTGGACTCTGTGGGAGAGGGCGAGGGTGGGATGATTTGGGAGCATGGCATTGAAACATGTATAATATCATATGTGAAATGAATCGCCAGTCCAAGTTTGATGCATGATACAGGGTGCTCAGGGCTGGTGCACTGGGATGACCCGAAGAGATGGGATAGGGAGGTAGGTGGGAAGGGAGTTCAGGATGGGGAACACATGTACATCCGTGGTGGATTCATGTTGATGTATGGCAAAATCAATACAATATTGTAAAGTAATTAGCCTCCAATTAAAAGAAAATACATTTATATTTAAAAAAGAAAAACAAAGAAAAAAAAATCTCTCCCNGGAGGTAGGTGGGAAGGGAGTTCAGGATGGGGAACACATGTACATCCGTGGTGGATTCATGTTGATGTATGGCAAAATCAATACAATATTGTAAAGTAATTAGCCTCCAATTAAAAGAAAATACATTTATATTTAAAAAAGAAAAACAAAGAAAAAAAAATCTCTCCCATGAATTCCTCTAACACTAAATCAGAGTTGGTCAAAAATAACCATCAATTCCTGCTTTGCTAATTGATTGCTTTTTCTGTCAAAGAAGAAACTAAGAAACAATCTAGATTTCTGTTTCACTTGCAGCAAAATTAGGGCCAGCTAATCCATTTACTGAATTTACAAAAAATCCATTTTAGCCAGATGCACCCCAACAGATTCTATTTTTATTTGAAGCAGTGTCACCAAATTCTGTACCACCAGAGACACTGTTAGCAAGCCTATATATTGAGCTGGTTTTCTTTACCATACAAAAATAATCATTATCAGAGAAAAGTTGCATTCATTCATATTGTAAAAGAAATTAATCTACACTCACTGCTTGAACTAGGTCTTCATTATTGTTTTGAATGTATCATCCCTTCCCCTCCACATATCTTTCCATATATAATTACACACATTATAATCAGAGGTGGGCATGGCAGCCAATTTACCATGAGACTTGAGAGAATTCCATAAGAAAAGTGGGGTGCACTGGGTTCAGAGTTCATTTAAGATAAAGTTTCAATGTGCTCTATAGAACACGAGCAAACAATTCACACCTCAGTGTTGTAAACAAGAGCAAATTTCTGTTTTGACTTATTAGTCATATTGAGTTTGTCAATCCCAAAACAGATGACTGGACAGGCAGGAAATGTTTGTGTCTTTCCTTTGGATATTTCAACCACAGCCCTACACCTAAAACTGCTACTCCCTTTTTAGTTATCACCTGCTACTGCTAAGTCACTTCAGTTCTGTCCAACTCTGTGCAATCCCATAAATGGCACCCCACCAGGCTCCCCTGTCCCTGAGATTCTCCAGGCAAGAATACTGGAGTGGGTTGCCATTTCCTTCTCCAATGCATGAAAGAGAAAAGTGAAAGTGAAGTCACTCAGTCGTGTCCAACTCTTTGCTACCCCATGGCCTGTAGCCTACCAGGCTCCTCCATCCATGGATTTTCCAGGCAAGAGTACTGGAGTGGGGTGCCATCGCCTTCTCCATTAGTTATCACCACCTGGACTCAAATATTAAATATTAATATAAAATATTGAAATTATTTTCTTCACTGGATCTTCTTCGTGGCTTTTGCAGAGATACAAAGTATAGAAACTTCAGGGACCAGGTAAGTAAAGTAAAAGTTTGAATCAGCCAAAGGAAGAAGTGTATCGAATCAGAAAANACCAGGCTCCTCCATCCATGGATTTTCCAGGCAAGAGTACTGGAGTGGGGTGCCATCGCCTTCTCCATTAGTTATCACCACCTGGACTCAAATATTAAATATTAATATAAAATATTGAAATTATTTTCTTCACTGGATCTTCTTCGTGGCTTTTGCAGAGATACAAAATATAGAAACTTCAGGGACCAGGTAAGTAAAGTAAAAGTTTGAATCAGCCAAAGGAAGAAGTGTATCGAATCAGAAAAAACATGCCTAACTCAAAGAAATTTATATTTGTTTCTGATTGAACCAAAATTGGAGGCCACAAACTGCCTAAAAACCCTTTATAACATTATTACTTGGCAAATTGAGTATGTAATTTCAAGAGGAATCTTGGTATTGAAAGTGGATTGTGGTTGCAGACAGAAACATGAGTGTATGTGTGTGTGTGCGCGCACGTGATTACGTGCACGCACGCCGTCAGTCGTGTCCAACTCTTTGCAACCCCATGGATTGTAACCCCCCAGGCTTCTCTGCCTGTGGAATTTTCCAGGCAAGAATACTGGAGTGGGTTGTCATATCCTCCTCCAGGGGATCTTGCCCACCCAGGAATCGAACCAGCAACTCCTGTGTCTCATGCGTTGCAGGCAGATTCTTCACCACTAAGCCACTGGGGAAGCCCAAAACATGAGACTGCACTAAAAATGGGTCCAGGAAGCATTTTAAATTATTAGTTTACAATTATGAAAATGATTGATCATCACAATAATAGTAAGAAAGATAGTTTAAGAAAATAAATATCATCAGGAAGAATTTAATTTAATGTAAACTTTGCCAAGATTCTCTTAAAACAGAATTCATTACTCGCATTGGCACTGGAATTAGTTTCCTTAAGGCCATATGCTACAAATAAAACAAAGNTTATGAAAATGATTGATCATCACAATAATAGTAAGAAAGATAGTTTAAGAAAATAAATATCATCAGGAAGAATTTAATTTAATGTAAACTTTGCCAAGATTCTCTTAAAACAGAATTCATTACTCGCATTGGCACTGGAATTAGTTTCCTTAAGGCCATATGCTACAAATAAAACAAAGATTATCAGATTATCCCAACTGGGAAAAAGTACTTCTAGGTCAGTATTTTTCTCCAACAGTAGCTGCTAGAATGTCTTTTGACACTAAACTATTAATCTCCCAAGCTCTCCGACCTGTTTGCAGCAGCTCCTTGAGTGCTAAATTCAGTGTTAAGGAGTGACCCAACAAGAGATTTCTTTCTTCTGTTTAAGTCACCAAAGGATGAACTACTGTGCAAAAAGGGACTTACTGTGAATATCAGAAACTTTTATATGAAAACAATATTGCTGGCACAATAAATGTGATTGGATTGCAATACTATGAAAAGCCAGATATTATTTTGTGTAAGCACCTTTATTCTGGTGGTGCTGGGAATGACATACATGCTTTATTAATTTAATCACCATGTCCATATCTTTTTCTCATAGTGATAAGAATTCAAGAAATAGATGAATAGAGTTGTAAAGATTTAATTGATATGTACTAGAAATTCTTCCTCTCATGAACAGGGCAGAAATCTCCCCATCTGCTTCCTTCTCCAGTACTAAGCTCTGAGTTCTAGTGGTCAAGCTTCTCCCATCTAAATACTCTACCATGTTGAATCCACGCTGTTCTTGGTTTAGTAACAGCTGGTAAAATTAAAATAACATACCTGATTCTCTTTTCTGTATTTCTGCAAAGAATAAAGATGAAAACATTTACTCATAAATTAACATTTGCTCGACTCCTTCAAGAGCTAGTTTAAATGTCATTTCAATGAGGCATACTCTGACAATGTAAAGTTGCACCCCCCCCATTTTAATCCTCCTAATTATCATTATATTACTCCAATTTATTCCATAGATTTTATCACCTTGTATATACCATATTTACTGCATATAATGTTTATTGCTTATGAACTGTTTCCTTCTAGATTTAAGCTGTATAAACTTAAGATTTTTTGCCTATTTTATTCACTGAGGTATTCCAGATGTCTTGAAATGTGCTTGAACCATAGAGGACACTCAGTTTATATTTACTTAATAAATACATTCATCAACAAAGGCCTTTTGTTAAAGCAATATATACTGTATAATATAAGGTATCATTGAGGTATTAATATACTGTGTTTTCTATACCATTTCTGTTTTATTTAATCTCTATAATAAAATTTAAGAACTTTAGAATTAGTAATGCCTTAATAGCTATAATATTCTTATAAATTCATGAAAGAAATGCATTTTTTGTAAGCAGAACTTAAAGACTACGCAAGAGCAAATACAAATAATAGTAAGAAACTTAGTTCTCTCTGTTGACAATAAGGGAAGAGAGACTCCCCTCTTTTTTAGATCATTTACTTTAGAAAACTTAAACTGCCTTCCTTTCTCTACCTCTTTAATATGTTTCTTCATCTTTTTAAATGTTATGTAAGCAACTCAGTAATGTTTCCTTAAAGGATTGGTTGACTATCTTTTTGAAATGCTATCATCAAGGGAGAGAGCTCCCCTATGTCCTGGGTGATATGAACATAACTTCAGCTGGTATCTGACCCCAAGTGCAAACTTCCCTCCTTCATGATTTTAAAGATACAAGAAAGTATTTTTTTTGTATAAAGGCAACTAGCAAACACAGGTGGCTACCCTAACTACCAAGCAAACAGGATAAATCATGTGTGACAATTGGTGATGTCAATTGCTCTTATTTGAGGACAAGTTTTTGTTCATCTTAAGGACATGTATGTAGTGGGTTTTATCTTCCTGGCTATATAAAAGAGAAATATTTATTTCTGTTCTTGCAATCTCTCCAGGTGATTGTCTGTGATGTGTATCACACTCAGGTTTAATCCTTATTCAATAATAAAACTGCTTTCTTTCTCTTCTGCTTTTGTGAAGAGGTTTTCTGGGATGGCAGAAAGATTTTATTTTTAATTACATTTCCCCAACTCCAATTTTTGAACTTAACCATTTTGCATGTTTCTAGCAAATATATTTTTCTATAACAAACAATATCCAGAAATAAAATATTAAATTTTTGAGAATAGCAATGATTTAGTCTATTTAGTTGGAGGAAGAGATCCTTAACATTAAGACATAATGAAATTATAATAATCACTTAATAGTGATTAAGATGGTTTAAGATGAATTCAACAGTGTTAAATTACAGCCAATTTATTTATTATATTATTAAGTAATCCTCAAAATACTATCATTTTTACAACTCTTCTCCATATACAGTGTTTTTTTCTCAACTTGCCCTAAACCTGCCTTACTTCACTATATACACTTCTTTTCTCTTTTGTCTTCTCTCTCTCTCTCATTGTTTTTCTTCATTTCCATGTACTTTATAACTGCATCTTGAAATCTAANTTTGTATTAATAAGAAATATTTCAAGTGTTTTAATGATTTTTCCATGGAAGACATGTCCTGTCTCCAAAGAAAAGCAGTTCCACTCTATTGTTATTTAGCACAAATAACATAAGAAAAGAAAACAAAGTAATTTACCTGATTTTCTTTCAGCTATTTTGTCATCTGAAGAAAAAGAGAGAGAATTGCTGTCATTAGTAGCTTTTTTGATAGATTTGCCAATAGAAAGTGAATCTTGATTGCAGCCAACGCTTGTCCTGTGAGACATTCCCACATCTGCTAACCAAGTCAATACTCAGGCATGAATATAGTAATTATTCACTGACCATAGTATCTTAATACTCCTCTAGACCAGCTCCGTAAAGGAAATGGCTAAACCAGTCCTCCAAAGAGCTAATACAGTCAGTCTAGATGCATGAATTAGGACACAGAAAAATAGAATTCTTAGATGACTGAAAAGGTGTTTCAAAGCATTAATTATTATTCTATTGGCAAAATGTAGATGTTTTAAAGTTTTTCATGTAACAGAAACAATGTATAAACTAAAATTAATTAATGTCAATCAAATGAGTACAATTTCTATTTTACAACTGTATACTGAAATTTAAATATATACAACTTACAGGTAGTTCCAGCATTGCTATTATTATGAATCAAGATGAACTTTAAATAAATAGCAAGCTTGTCAAGCCATAGTAAGTATATGTGCTGTGCTTAGTTGCTCAGTTGTGCCTGACTCTTTGCAACCCCATGGATTGTAGCCCTCCAGGCTCCTCTGTCCATGGGGATTCTCCAGGCAAGAAAACTGGGAGCAGTTGCCACACCCTCCCTCCTCTAGGGGATCTCCCCAGCCCAGGGATCAAACCTGCATCTCCTGAATTATCAAGCAGGGCTTCCCTGGTGGCTCAGCTGGTAAAGAATCCTCCTGCAAAGTAGGAGACCTGGGTTCGATCCCTGGGTTGGGAAGATCCCCTGGAAAAAGGAACAGCTACCTACTCCAGTACTTTGGCCTGGAGAATTCCATAGACTGTATAGTCCTTGGGGTCTCGGCAAGTCAGACATGACAGAGCGACTTTCACGCTCTTACTGAGCCAAGGGCGTGAACTAAAACAAACAGCAAATAAAGCCAGTTAAAAGATAAAGGGCTTCCTATATGTTTTGATAAATTGTTGCCAAAACTAAATTGTACATAGTTAAACACACATTTAGCCAAAAGATAAGAAAAAATGGTTTACAGATAGGTTTGGGGACTATTTGTCTCTAAAGAAAAATTATGCAATAACATTCCCCATATAGGTTTAATATCTGGAAAATTCTATCTGAAATGTAGGTTGCAATTAAGTGTCATCCCCAAATCCTCTTGCAACAAATAAAGATGTCAAAAAACCATGCATGAACTTTTCCCTTCTCGAAAAAAAATTCTGGAGTCTCATACAGAAGACATACTATTACAACATATACAAGGATAATGAGCTGGGATCAAAGGTGCTCTCATCACAGGAAACTGAAGGTAGTAAGTAGAAACTAAAACTGAGTGTTAAAAGCAGATGTAATGATCCTATAAAAACATAAAACTAGATATTCAACATAAGTCAGGAGAAAGAAAAGCAAATTAAAAACAAACATAGAAACTCGGAAACTATCTCCAGAGTAGAGTCCAACTGTCATGCACATATCAGTAAATCCCAAGAGCAACATTCCATGGTATTTAATACAATTTGCATTCATTTTTATGTCCTTAAAATAAGGTTAATCTGTGTTCAGAAGTTCCATTTCTTCTTGGGTATGAAGATAGGCTATCTGTGGTTCATTTCAATAAGTTTATCTTTCAGAGAATTTGGTTACCCTCACATAGGAAACTTTTATATGTAGAACATATATGTATCAATGATCCTTGATTATTTTATTCATTCAAAACATATATGCTGAGTGTCATTGCACCCATAGATCAAAATTCCACCCTTGAGTAGCTTACAATTGTGAGATAAACAGTGGGGAGTCCTGGTAATTCAATAACAAAATCAAGTATGTATGAAAATTAAATATATCAATTTTCTGTATTCCATGTTGATGAGAATGTAAATTGGTACAGCTATTATGAAACAGTATGGAGGTTCCTCAAAAAATTAAAAATAGCATTACCATATGACCTATTAATTCCACTTGATTATGGATCCAAAGGAAATAAAATCACCTTCTCAGAGAGATATCTTCAGTCCCATATTCAGTGCATAACTATTCACAACAGCCAAGACATGGAAACAATATAAGTGCCCATCACAGATGGACAGCTAAAGAAAGGGATATATATCACATACAATAGAATACTGTTCAGCCATAAAAAAGAAAATCCTACCATTTAGGGGTACATAGATGGACCTTGAAGGCATTATGTCATAGAAAAGAATCTTTTGTATCTAAATTAATGACTTGTAAGTTTAAATTACGAATAATGATCTATCTCTGGAAGCCATGCCTCCCGGGTAATGAGCATTAAGCTACTTTTGCTTAGCTCACAGGAAACATCCTGACCAGGACCAGCTGTGAATGACTGCAGGAAGATTCCCTCCAGAGGCTAATAGGAACCAGATAATTTGATTTACTACCCCCCCACCTCCCTCTACACACATACTTTTAGTATAAAAGAAGCCTGA
The DNA here is from genome assembly GCA_006410615.1 of Neotragus moschatus. Lineage (NCBI taxonomy): Eukaryota > Metazoa > Chordata > Mammalia > Artiodactyla > Bovidae > Neotragus > Neotragus moschatus. The sequence goes on from SJYA01000737.1 coordinate 95,157, forward strand.
ATTCTAATTCAAGCAAGATGGTTCAAGATGGTTCTTTGGGGCATAAGTCTATCTTCTCAGTTTGCTAGCTTTCTGAATAAAGTTGCTGTTCCTTGCCCCAACGACTCGTTTCTTGATTCATTAGCCTGTCATGAAGTGAGCAGTATGAGCTCAAACTCTGTAACAATTAGGTTAAGTGAAATAAGTCAGAAAAAGACAATTTCCTTTTTATGTAGAATCTAAATGTTATAGAAAAAGAGAAGAATGGTGATTTCCAGGAGATTGAGAATGGGAGAAATGGGAAGATCTTGATGAAAAGTACGAACTTCTAATTATGAGATAAGTTCTGAGGATTCAATGTATAGCATCGCAACTACAGCTAACCATTTTGCATCATGTACTTTAAAGGTGTTAAGAGAATAGATCTTAAATTTTCACGTCACACACACAGATACACATACAAAATAACTGTGTGAAGCAATAGAGGTGTCAAGTAACTTTATTGTGGTAGTTATTTTTAAAATATATATACACCAAATCATCCATCACATTGCATACTTTAAACCTAGGTCAATTATATCTTAATATAGCTGGAAATTTTTTCCTGTGTTCCAGAAGTGGGCTCAGAATACACCTTGCTATCTAAAAGTGAAAATCAATTTCTTAAAGATACTGACCTGAGTTTAGCCTATAAAATAGGGCTTCCCCATCTATAAAAAATGAAAAAAAAGTGACAGCAGTTAGATCATTTTATACTTCTATATGGCATATATTTTAAAGCAATCAGAATAATTCTATCATTTCCATTCTTATTTTAAATTCAATATAATCAATCATCTTTCATATCTAATCATTGTTATGTCAATATTAATTTATTATTTTGGATCGTTCTTATTTAACAAATCTCATCTATATAGATATATGTAGTATATTTACCTACTGATATACTTAAAAGTTTCATTGTCAGCACATTCTTGGGAACATATGTAGCCAAATAAATTAAATTCACACATTAATATGAACCAATACTTTATACCTTTTCATACTAGCTAAATGTTTTACAGCTGCTAACATGAAGTTTATTTTCTGATCTATATTTCACTCGATTTTCCCTAAACATTTCCTGGTTAATGTGTCAATAAGCAATGAATTAGACCAAAAAGGGGAAGAAGAGAATCAATTGTACAGATTTTACTCAAGAAGACAAAATAGTCTGGGAATAAGAATTGATTATCTACTTCATGCCAAATCTATTGAAGATTTTTCCCCCTTAGTCAGGGAACTATTTATATATGTTTGTTGTTGTTCATTCACTCAGGCATGTCCCACTCTTTGCAACACCATGGACTGCAGCATACCAGACTTCTCTGTCCTTCATCATCTCCCAGAGCTTGCTCAAACTCATGTCCATTGAATCGGTGACACCATCTAACCATCTTATTCTCTGTTGTCCCCTTCTCCTCCTGCCTTCAATCTTTCCCAGTATTAGGGTCTTATCTAACAAGTCAGCTCTTCGCATCTATATATTTATGGTTGATTTACAATACAAATATTTCTTCTGCCTGATTCTATGGATGTCTTCTAAATATCTGCTTTCTCCAAATTGCAGCCATTAATTCCTTACTATCCTGTAACCTATTGAAAATGAAGGGAATCTGTTTGGGTCCTAAAGCTTATTGACTAAGAGCAACAAAAATTCATTTTCACTAAGACACGTGGAATTTCTTTTTCCATGTATACTCCTTACTTCTCACTGTGAACTTAAAAAAATTCTGAATGTTGTCAATTGATAACCAGCCTATGGAAATCCTCTTGAAATATTTATAATCATTTACCAGAACTATCACATAGATCTAGGAATTTACTTTAGAAATACTCTCCAGTTATCTGGTGAATTTAATATACTTTAGCAAATACAAACACATTTTGCTGTGATATATCATTTATGTTTTGAAAATGAAAATAATGTTTCATGATCTATTACTTAAGATATAAGAAATACATTTATGCAAACATAGTCAAATAATATTTATATTTATACAAAATAGAAACAAAGATTATAGCAAAATGCTATGTTAGATTATGAAAGTCTCTATTACTTGAAATAACATTTTCTAATGGTCTATCAATTTCCCAAGTAGCCAGATTAAGAATAAGAATGTTTTCTCTTAATCATAGTAAATAACTGTAGTCTTCTTCATTATAATTTCTCACAAAAAAGTAAAATGTGTCCTACTCCTAAATTTATAAAATAGATTTAAAATTTCAATATATAACTGATCTCCTCTCTTTTGCACTTTTCTCCTTATGTTTAGATGTTACAGTTTTCCTACACTTTTCAGAAACAAGCTAAAGGGTGAGAAATACATTTGTTTCTGAATATTTTTATTTTGTTTTGCTCATTTTTAAAAAAAAGATTTATTAGCAATATTATCTTTCAATAAACTCTAGAAATTAATTAATTGATTTTCTAAAATATCCATGAAATTGTTAGTTTAAGAAACATTCTCCTTATAAAATTTTTCTTTGATGATGAGCTAGTCTTTTAACTGGTGATACTTTTATGATTTGTGAAAACTGAAATTATTGGTGTTGGTCTTTAGTTTTGAGGTAGATGCAAGTTCAAAACAGAGTCACCAAAAACCTGTTCACTACCATCTCTGAGCATATGGATAACAGATAAAGGTATTCCCTTAAGTCAGGCTTGTCAAAGCTGAAACAATACATAATAAAATAAAAATCTAATTTTGTTACTTATTATCCTACTCATGGTGCAGGAAAGATTTCCCAGAAGAAAAATATTTGAAATATAGAACATGAAACATTTCAACAAATATATGCATGGATCTATCAAACATGGAAGGATTCTTTAAATTAGTCACTTACTTTTGCAAAAGATGCAAAGTGCCACAAGCAAACACAAAAATATTAACTTCATGCTGGTGACTGGGACCTAGAAACAGAAAACAGTCATTGTGGAGAATTAGATCCACAGGGTTCCTTCTATCTGGAGCTTTTATACTCACTCATACCACTGTCTTTCATCACGGGCTAGGTGTGGTAAGCTTAGTGCTGACAGGGCAAAGATAAATATCATAGCACACCAGAGATGAAATCCATCTCATGTCAGTTTAGTGTCTTATTTCTGTGACATCTTCTATCTTGAATTAAGTCCAGCTCACACCAAACGCAGACCATGCCCTCTTGCCACCCTAGGCAAACAGCTAAAGCAGGAACTAAAAATCCCAGGATTAAAAACCAAATATGCCAATGATGTTCATTTAACTGTACTCTATTAATCATTGCAAAAGTCTTAATACCTCAAGAAACTCAAATACTATGATTAAATATTGTAATTGTCTCTCCGTTAACAACAAAATGTATTTTAAACATTAACCTACCTGGAGACAAAGAACTCTTTTCTTATTGATATATTAACAGGTATTTCCTTAGAGAAATATGTGACTATCACATAGGGTATACATATAGACATACTGACATATTTAAGTGCACCATGGTTATAGTAATTATTAATCACAAGGATACATAATTCTCCAATATACATTTTACCATGAAATTTATAATCAGCCATATAAGTAAGTAGATGTATGAAAGCAAGAACATCAGAAAAAATGTTTCTGGCCAAAACTTGAATACAAAATACCAGCCATGAATTATATATGTAGATGTTCTGGGATAGAAAAATCAAGCTCATATTAGGATTTAGGAAGAGAAGAGTCAGTCTGGGCTGAGCAGGTAGAGAGGGTTGAATGCCTGATACTGGGCGATTGGATCTGAGAAACAGAAGGGCTGACCAAATGGCTTTGATGCTTTTCATGGCTTTGATCTGCTTCTCATCTACTCCCAATCACTACCAAAGAAAAACTTCAAAGGGAAAACAGTCTTCAGTTTATTCTCTCCAGAAAAGCAGAAGAATCCCAAGAAAGGGAAAAGGTATAAAAAGCTTCCTTTCCTTCCCCTTTATTCACTCATGTCTCCACCAATTTCAAAGAAAAAGTGATGCCTGCCTCTTTTGAGGGCCTCCTCATAACATACTCAGTGCTTGTGCTCCTGGGCTCCCTGCTTCTGAAGATCTTGCTGAATTCTTAGATCATTTTAAAAGGGGGCAGAATTCCACAGATTTATATACTTAAAATTCACTTTCTTATTCAAGGTAACACATTTATTGAAGGCTGGGAATTTTTTAATCTGACATCAGTGAAAGTACCAGATTTTTACCTGTAGAACAGAGACCCAGAGAGAGGAACACAGAAACCATGGGGAGAAGGCTTTCATGCCACAAACAGAGAGGGAGATAACAGAGGACCACTTCACCAACCATAATTTTTTTTTAAATCCAGCTCTGATCCTTTCAATAACTCACAAATAAAGACTGTATGGTGAGAATTTTTCTCCAACACAGAAAACAAAAGTACAATTCAAAGAACATTGCCACCATTAAATATCGCCATTTGTGACATTCTTTTCTTTAATCATACACTTCCTTGTGGAGATTTCCTCCCTTCACATTATCATTGTGACATAATTATTCTTTCATGTGCTTGACTGTGAGCTTAGGCATGTAAGAGACCTGAATGAGACATAAAGCAACTTAGAGGCTTTTGAGGTAAATAAGAATACATGAAAGATAGAAATTTTCTGTAAGTAGAGTTTAGCGCACAACACTATCAAAGTTCCAAGAAAGACAGAGATTTTTTTCACCTTGAGAAAATCAGGGAAATTTTCATGGTTTCATAGTCTAAGGGCTTGAAAAAGGCTTGGACATGTAGAATCAGAGAAAGATTCCAAGTGGGAAATGCATTAAGAACAAAGGCAAATGCAATTTCAAAATTTCAGTGTCCTCCGTCTTTCCAGATCACTACTTCTAGTAGTCTGATTATAACAATCNGGTTTCATAGTCTAAGGGCTTGAAAAAGGCTTGGACATGTAGAATCAGAGAAAGATTCCAAGTGGGAAATGCATTAAGAACAAAGGCAAATGCAATTTCAAAATTTCAGTGTCCTCCGTCTTTCCAGATCACTACTTCTAGTAGTCTGATTATAACAATCCACTGATTCCCACTCAGAACTATAATCCATTGAGCCTATTTACCTTGCATTTATTTCATGGCAAGAGTGAACATCAACATTTTGGGAATAAGTGAAATAAAAATGGACTAGGAAGTGTGAATTTAATTCAGATGACCAGTATATCTACTTCTACAGTCAAGAATTTCTTAGAAGAAATGGAGTAGCCCTCACAGTTAAAATGCAGTACTTGGGTGCAATCTTAAAAACAACAGAATGATCTCAGTTCATTTCCAAGGCAAACCGTTCAGCATCACAGTAATCCAAGTTTATGCCCCAACCACAAATGCCAAAGAAGTTGGAGTTGAACTGTTTTATGAAGACCTACAAAATCTTTTAGAACTAACTCTAAAAAAAAAAGAAAACAAAAAAAGGATGTCCCTTTCATAACAGGGGGGATTGGAGTACAAAATGTGGAAGACTAGAAATACCTGGAATAACAAGCAAATTTGGCCTTGGANAGGTAATGGAATTCGAGCAGACTATTTCAAATCCTAAAAGAGGATGCTGTTAAAGTGCTATGCTCAATATGTCAGCAAATTTGGAAAACTCAGCAGTGGACACAGGATTGGGAAAGGTCAGTTTTTATTTCAATCCCAAAGAAGGGCAATGACAAGGAGTGTTCAAACTATTGCACAATTTTGCTCATTTCACATGGTATCAAGGCAATGATCAAAATCCTTCAAGCTAGGCTTCAACAGTATGTGAACCAAGAATTTCCAGATGTACAAGCTGGATTTACAAAAAGCAGAGGAATCAGAGATCAAATTGCCAACATCTGCTGCATCACAGAAAAAGCAACAGAATTCCAGAAAAACATCTAACTTCTGCTTCATAGACTATGCTAGAGTCTTTGACCTTGTGGATCACAACAAGCTGTGGAAAATTGTTAAAGAGATGGGAATACCAGACCACATTACCTGCCTCCTGCGAAACCTGTATGCAAGTCAAGAAGCAGCAGTAAGGACCAGAAATGGAACCTGGACTGGTTCAAAACTGGGAAAGGAGTACATCAAGGCTGTATATAGTCACCATGCTATTTAACTTATATGTAGAATAAATCATGCAAAATGTGACTGGAAGAAATATCAGCAACCTCAGATATGCAGATGACCCCATCCTAATGGCAGAAAGCAAAGAGGGACTAAAGAATCTCTTGATGAAAATGAAAGAAGAGAGTGAAAAGCTGGTTTGAAACTCAACATTCAAAAAACTAAGATCATGGGCATCCAGTTTCATCATTTCATGGCAAATAGATGGGGAAACAAAGGAAATANCAAAATGTGACTGGAAGAAATATCAGCAACCTCAGATATGCAGATGACCCCATCCTAATGGCAGAAAGCAAAGAGGGACTAAAGAATCTCTTGATGAAAATGAAAGAAGAGAGTGAAAAGCTGGTTTGAAACTCAACATTCAAAAAACTAAGATCATGGGCATCCAGTTTCATCATTTCATGGCAAATAGATGGGGAAACAAAGGAAATAGTGACAGATTTTATTTTCTTGGGCTCCAAAATCACTGCAGATGGTGACTACAGCCATGAAATTAAAAGACACTTGCTCCTTGGAAGAAAAGATATGGCAAACTTAGACAGTGTATTAAAAAGCAGAGATATTACTTTGCCAACAAAGGTCCATATAGTCAAAGCTATGGCTTTTCCATTAGTCATTTATGGGTGTGAGTTGGACCATAAAGAAAGCTGAGTGCCAATGAATTGATGCTTTTGAACTGTGGTGTTGGAGAAGTCTCTTGAGAGTCCCTTGGAATGCAAAGAGATCAAATCAGTCAGTCGTAAAGGAAATCAGTCCTGAATATTCATTGGAAGGGCTGATGCTGAAGCTGAAGCTCCAATACTTTGGCCTCCTGACATGAGCAGTCGACACATGGTAAAACACCCTGATGCTGGGAAAGACTGAGGGCGTGAGTAGAAGAGGTCAACAGAGGATGAGATGGTTGCATGGCATCATTAACTCAGACCTGATTTTGAGCACACTTGGGGACATAGTGAAGGACAGGGAAGGCTGGCCTGCTGCAGTCCATTGGTTCACAAAGAGTCAGACATGACTGGGCAACTGAATGACAACAAGAACCTTTCGTTCACCTTCACTTCCCTCAACAATTAATGTACTTTCTTCCTTGGCTTGAAGTCTATGATCCACCATTATCAGTATTCCCTGGCATGAATCCCCAGTTCCCTTGACCGTCTCTATACTTGCTGGGCAAAAACACAACCATGGCTTAAATTAAACTTTTCCCTATTTATACTAAGCAGATAATCATCACAGGGTAAAAATACATGGTCATGCTATCCTGTCTCTCTTAAATTCACTACCCCAAGTGGATCCTTAAGATAGTCATTCAATTCTGTTTTGTAGTCTATTTGCTTTTATGCTCTTCTTCTTATTATTTTTTCTCTTTCCCAAAAGCCAATGTCTCCTTCCCAACCTCCCTGTCATCAACCACCTTACTTCCAAATTTACTAAGAAAATAAAAAACATCAAAAGAGAAAATCTACATCCACACATAAAGACATCTTTTAATATTTGTACCCTGAGCTCTACTAACTTTCTTACTAATAGAGATCAACACTATGTGCTGCCACCTAAGCTTGACCTCCCCATTTGTGCACTGGATGTCATCCAGGAACGTCATGCCAGTAATTTGTTCATCTCCATCCATATTATCAAGTTTTCCCTCCTCTTTTGGATTATTCCCAACAGTATAAATACATGCTATTATTTGTCTTTACTAAAAGAAATGAATAAATATAATAAACAAATTTATGTATCTGAACTATTTCTCAGTGAACTTGTTATTTTTTAACTGCTGAACTCACTTCCCTCCCAAATTTCTTACCACACTTTTCCACTGCCCTTTATGGTTAAACTTCACAAGGGAGTTTCTTATGCTCATTGACTCCGGCTCTCGACTTCTCATTGTCTCAGGAACTTATTAACTTCCACTGTTTTCTCTCTAGCACTTCACACAATGTGCTCTTGTCCAGGACATAGGTGATACTCTTTTGTGAATCCAATGGTCAGTTTTCAGTTCTTATTTTATTGACCTCTCAATAATATTTAACACACTTAATTTTTTTTCTTGACACACTTGACTTCTGCAATTTCCAATTTTTTCCTTCTTCATTTCTTACTCCCTCTTATCTTCTGCTGATTCCTTCTCATTTACAAGCCCTCTTAACAAACAGAGTAGAAGCTTAAATTTGGATCTCTTTTTCTAAACATTTTACTTCTGTGGTAACTATACCCAAGTTCTATGGATCTGCAAGGCCCTACTCCATCAGTTCCTACTCCCATCTCATCTCCTACCAACTTGCTCTTTGCTCTTACTCTCTTTCCTCCAGGCTCAGAGGCCTCTCTATCTTTGGTGAAGCTCATCAGATAGAATCAAAGTCTTTGCATTTGCTATTTCTCTAACTGAAATACTTTCTCTTTGGCTATCCACTGAATTTGCTCACTCACCTCATTAAAACTTAGCTTTAATGACATATTTTGCAAAAAGCTAATGAGCTGGTTTACATATTATAGTTATTTTCCTCCAAAATAACTCTTTTCAAGGCTATAATTAAACCTTAGCCTTAATTATTTAAAGCTTCTCTATATGTTAAAGATTAAAATTATAGATAATTTATATATTTTTAAAATAAATGTCCAGGAGATAGTTAAATAGCATAAATATTTGTCACTATTAATATTTCTATGCCCTGTTTTATTAAAATTAATATTTTAATTTCAAAGAAAATTAAAAGAACTTTTAAGTTTCTTTTAAAGTCATTTTATACTTTTATGCAATTACTAATGAATGCCCTGAATAACACCCCCTCATCTCATATAAATCTTTGCTCAAATAATACCTTCTTAGAGATACTTTCTCTGAATATTTTAAATTGCACACTTCACCCCAAGGCTCTTTTTCCCTCTCTCTGCTTGACTTTTTCCTCCATTGCTTTCACTACCATCTAATGTATGCATTTTTATTTAATCTGTTTAATACATGTAACTATTATCTGTTGTTAGTTCTACAATGCAAATTCAATTAGGACAGGTATCTTCAATGTGTTTTGTTCATTGTTGAGTCCTAATACCTAGAAAAGAGCTTGGCATATACTAGATCCTCAGTAAATATTGAATGGATGATTTAATGAATAATTTTTATTGGGCTCAAAAATAAGCATTACATTAAATAATATGGCAATAATAATAGGTGTTAGTACTGAAGCCATTTATGTTAACGGATTTAACTCAACATAATACAGTATCACTGAGTTAGACATATTGTACTAAAACAGAAAGCATATTAATAGTTAAGAAAAATTTCCCACTATTAGGACTTTCTAGTCCAGATTTATTCTCAATTAATAACACAGGGAAAATGCTATACTAGTAGTATTAATAGTTTTGTTAGAGTTTATCAACTCTGATTTGCCTAGTAATAAAAACAATAGTTACAAAGTTTTAACATGCTTCTTAGAATTTTTTCACTCTAAAGTTAATAACCATAGATCAAATTTCATTTACAGTGGTACTAAAAGCCAAGATGACAATAAAATGCCATAACTATATTTGTATTTGTGATCTTTCTTTGAGTTTTTGTTTTTCAATTTTCATTATGAATCAGATAATTCAATGATTATGCATGAAAGCATGTAAGCTACAAACCGCATTTGTTTGACCCAAGTGCCTCTCTCCTCAGCCACTCCTTTCAGGATTACACTTCAGGTTATTCTTTTTGACCTTCTAAGATTGCAAAGTAACCATCACTGTTATTATAAAAGGAAAAGTATTTTTAAAGGAATTAAAACTATCAACTTAGCAAATGTTAAATAGTGTCCATAAAAACAATTTTTGTAGGAGGTAGACTCACTTTTGTTCTGGAATTTCTCATTAGCTAGCTTGTGTTTACAAGGAAATTAAGCACTTTAACTCTTTTGTAATAATATATTGTTTGGATAAAACCATCTAATAATACTAAAACATACACTGCATAACTACGGTACATTGCTTAAAACACATCCATCAAAAAGAACAATAGCTAGATGTTTCCTTCTTGATTTAAAAAGGATGTGGCTTAAGTGTCTGTACACATAATGATACTGGTGGAGGAAAAATCAACATTTGAAAGAACAGTGACATTAGAATGGGAAGAGAGTTTGTTTTATCAATACTGTTTGTACCAGAAACAAATATAGAAAATGTTAAACAGTGTCTGTTTGGATCGCGGAACCAAGTTCCCTACTTTCATATATTATGATCTGAAATTATGTTTGAAAGTTGAGTGTTTGGAAATCAGAACCTTTTTGCTGTATGGGAAGCTTCATATAAAAAAAATTGAATTTTTGAATCAATATTATTTAAATTTATATAAGTAATTAATCATATTTAACATTAGATATAGACAATGAGTAATTTTCTACAGTAAATTACCAGCTCCAATTTAACTTTGCCAAATGTTCTTGAAATAATATTTAGTAAGCAGAAGAAATTGGTAATATAGGAACAAACTTTCAGAGAATGATTTTATAAAAGAATAAACAAGAAACTTTGTCAAGGTTCTGATAAAGATATTATAGTGGCCTTGATACATACAGCTATCCAGTCAACTTCTTTGAATAAAATTTTAAGAGGAGTTAGAACACCGGCCTTCTCTTGATAAAGAGGTTTATAGTAGTCATATCCCTCACTAAACTTCATGTCTTCTCTCTGCCCTGGTATCATGGAAATCGTTTTTTGTGCTCAATGTAAAACATATTTTTAAAGATCACTCTATTTGTCTTTTAATATTACCCTCTCACCCCATGTATAATATTGTTCCCTCTTTCCAGCTGTCTTCTGCTTCTTAGTATTCACTACTGTCTTTCCATTCTTCCTGCACTTTCTTAGTTAGGCATGCTTCTCAAACCACTTCCATTGGCCTTCTACTCTGTAAACTGAGTTCTCTAAATGGTCACAATGGACAGCTTCATCACCACATTTATTTGCATTGTTATTTAGTCCAGATGGATCCTTATTGAACATTCTGACACTTTTGATTCCATTGGGCATCTTTAAGCTGTCTCCTCCTCAGCCTGTTCTCTTTTATCTCTTCTGAAGCCAGATATGCTCCAGTGTCTTCTTTCTCCAGTATGACCCTCTTCATTGGCCATCTCATATTCTCACATTTTAAAATGATGGTGTTATAGAATGAATTGTGATCCCTCAAAGTTTCATATGTTCAAGTCCTAAACTCTAGTGACTCAGANTACCACACTTTTCCACTGCCCTTTATGGTTAAACTTCACAAGGGAGTTTCTTATGCTCATTGACTCCGGCTCTCGACTTCTCATTGTCTCAGGAACTTATTAACTTCCACTGTTTTCTCTCTAGCACTTCACACAATGTGCTCTTGTCCAGGACATAGGTGATACTCTTTTGTGAATCCAATGGTCAGTTTTCAGTTCTTATTTTATTGACCTCTCAATAATATTTAACACACTTAATTTTTTTTCTTGACACACTTGACTTCTGCAATTTCCAATTTTTTCCTTCTTCATTTCTTACTCCCTCTTATCTTCTGCTGATTCCTTCTCATTTACAAGCCCTCTTAACAAACAGAGTAGAAGCTTAAATTTGGATCTCTTTTTCTAAACATTTTACTTCTGTGGTAACTATACCCAAGTTCTATGGATCTGCAAGGCCCTACTCCATCAGTTCCTACTCCCATCTCATCTCCTACCAACTTGCTCTTTGCTCTTACTCTATTTCCTCCAGGCTCAGAGGCCTCTCTATCTTTGGTGAAGCTCATCAGATAGAATCAAAGTCTTTGCATTTGCTATTTCTCTAACTGAAATACTTTCTCTTTGGCTATCCACTGAATTTGCTCACTCACCTCATTAAAACTTAGCTTTAATGACATATTTTGCAAAAAGCTAATGAGCTGGTTTACATATTATAGTTATTTTCCTCCAAAATAACTCTTTTCAAGGCTATAATTAAACCTTAGCCTTAATTATTTAAAGCTTCTCTATATGTTAAAGATTAAAATTATAGATAATTTATATATTTTTAAAATAAATGTCCAGGAGATAGTTAAATAGCATAAATATTTGTCACTATTAATATTTCTATGCCCTGTTTTATTAAAATTAATATTTTAATTTCAAAGAAAATTAAAAGAACTTTTAAGTTTCTTTTAAAGTCATTTTATACTTTTATGCAATTACTAATGAATGCCCTGAATAACACCCCCTCATCTCATATAAATCTTTGCTCAAATAATACCTTCTTAGAGATACTTTCTCTGAATATTTTAAATTGCACACTTCACCCCAAGGCTCTTTTTCCCTCTCTCTGCTTGACTTTTTCCTCCATTGCTTTCACTACCATCTAATGTATGCATTTTTATTTAATCTGTTTAATACATGTAACTATTATCTGTTGTTAGTTCTACAATGCAAATTCAATTAGGACAGGTATCTTCAATGTGTTTTGTTCATTGTTGAGTCCTAATACCTAGAAAAGAGCTTGGCATATACTAGATCCTCAGTAAATATTGAATGGATGATTTAATGAATAATTTTTATTGGGCTCAAAAATAAGCATTACATTAAATAATATGGCAATAATAATAGGTGTTAGTACTGAAGCCATTTATGTTAACGGATTTAACTCAACATAATACAGTATCACTGAGTTAGACATATTGTACTAAAACAGAAAGCATATTAATAGTTAAGAAAAATTTCCCACTATTAGGACTTTCTAGTCCAGATTTATTCTCAATTAATAACACAGGGAAAATGCTATACTAGTAGTATTAATAGTTTTGTTAGAGTTTATCAACTCTGATTTGCCTAGTAATAAAAACAATAGTTACAAAGTTTTAACATGCTTCTTAGAATTTTTTCACTCTAAAGTTAATAACCATAGATCAAATTTCATTTACAGTGGTACTAAAAGCCAAGATGACAATAAAATGCCATAACTATATTTGTATTTGTGATCTTTCTTTGAGTTTTTGTTTTTCAATTTTCATTATGAATCAGATAATTCAATGATTATGCATGAAAGCATGTAAGCTACAAACCGCATTTGTTTGACCCAAGTGCCTCTCTCCTCAGCCACTCCTTTCAGGATTACACTTCAGGTTATTCTTTTTGACCTTCTAAGATTGCAAAGTAACCATCACTGTTATTATAAAAGGAAAAGTATTTTTAAAGGAATTAAAACTATCAACTTAGCAAATGTTAAATAGTGTCCATAAAAACAATTTTTGTAGGAGGTAGACTCACTTTTGTTCTGGAATTTCTCATTAGCTAGCTTGTGTTTACAAGGAAATTAAGCACTTTAATTCTTTTGTAATAATATATTGTTTGGATAAAACCATCTAATAATACTAAAACATACACTGCATAACTACGGTACATTGCTTAAAACACATCCATCAAAAAGAACAATAGCTAGATGTTTCCTTCTTGATTTAAAAAGGATGTGGCTTAAGTGTCTGTACACATAATGATACTGGTGGAGGAAAAATCAACATTTGAAAGAACAGTGACATTAGAATGGGAAGAGAGTTTGTTTTATCAATACTGTTTGTACCAGAAACAAATATAGAAAATGTTAAACAGTGTCTGTTTGGATCGCGGAACCAAGTTCCCTACTTTCATATATTATGATCTGAAATTATGTTTGAAAGTTGAGTGTTTGGAAATCAGAACCTTTTTGCTGTATGGGAAGCTTCATATAAAAAAAATTGAATTTTTGAATCATTATTATTTAAATTTATATAAGTAATTAATCATATTTAACATTAGATATAGACAATGAGTAATTTTCTACAGTAAATTACCAGCTCCAATTTAACTTTGCCAAATGTTCTTGAAATAATATTTAGTAAGCAGAAGAAATTGGTAATATAGGAACAAACTTTCAGAGAATGATTTTATAAAAGAATAAACAAGAAACTTTGTCAAGGTTCTGATAAAGATATTATAGTGGCCTTGATACATACAGCTATCCAGTCAACTTCTTTGAATAAAATTTTAAGAGGAGTTAGAACACCGGCCTTCTCTTGATAAAGAGGTTTATAGTAGTCATATCCCTCACTAAACTTCATGTCTTCTCTCTGCCCTGGTATCATGGAAATCGTTTTTTGTGCTCAATGTAAAACATATTTTTAAAGATCACTCTATTTGTCTTTTAATATTACCCTCTCACCCCATGTATAATATTGTTCCCTCTTTCCAGCTGTCTTCTGCTTCTTAGTATTCACTACTGTCTTTCCATTCTTCCTGCACTTTCTTAGTTAGGCATGCTTCTCAAACCACTTCCATTGGCCTTCTACTCTGTAAACTGAGTTCTCTAAATGGTCACAATGGACAGCTTCATCACCACATTTATTTGCATTGTTATTTAGTCCAGATGGATCCTTATTGAACATTCTGACACTTTTGATTCCATTGGGCATCTTTAAGCTGTCTCCTCCTCAGCCTGTTCTCTTTTATCTGTTCTGAAGCCAGATATGCTCCAGTGTCTTCTTTCTCCAGTATGACCCTCTTCATTGGCCATCTCATATTCTCACATTTTAAAATGATGGTGTTATAGAATGAATTGTGATCCCTCAAAGTTTCATATGTTCAAGTCCTAAACTCTAGTGACTCAGATTGTAACCATATTTAAAGGTAGGGTCTTTAAAGAATTAAAATGTCATTAACGTGGGACTCAATACAATATAATTGGTGTTCTTATAAGAAGAGAAAATTTGAACAGACATGTATACAAAGAAGACAATCTGAACAAAAGGAGAAGATGGCCATCTATAAGCCAAGGAGAGAAACCTAGAGCAGTTTCTTTCCTCACAGCCCTCAAAAGTAAACAGCCTTGTCAACACCTTGATCTTAGATTTCTAGGCTCTAGAACTGTGGGAAAATAGATCTCTGCTGTTTAACCAGGTAGCGCTAGTGGTAAGGAACTCACATGCTAATGCAGGAGACATAAGAGATGTGGGTTTGATCCCTGAGTTGGGAAAATCCCCTTAGAGGAGGACATGGCAACCCACTCCAGTAGTGGGTTGGAATTTTACCTGGAGAATCCCATGGGCAGAGGAGCTTGGTGGGCTACAGTCCACAGGGTCACAGAGAGACAGACACAAATGAAGTTTCTTAGCACTGGGTGCTGTTTAACCACCCAGTCTTCAATCCTTTGTTATAGCAGTCCTAGAAAATCCCATGGATGGAGGAGCCTGGAAGGCTGCAGTCCATGGGGTGGCTGAGGGTCAGACACTACTGAGCGACTTCACTTTCACTTTTCACTTTCATGCATTGGAAAAGGAAATGGCAACCCACTCCAGTGTTCTTGTCTGGAGAATCCCAGGGACGGGAGAGGCTGGTGGGCTGCTGTCTATGCGGTCACACAGAGTCGGACATGATTGAAGTGACGCAGCAGCAAACCAATACAGATGACCTCTCAAAGGTCACTTACAGATCTACCTTTGATACATTGTTTTTTCTGAATCTTGGATCAGCACTCACAACTACCTACTGAACATGCTCATCTGCATGTTTTCCAAAAGCAAAAATAAATGTCAAAAATGAAATAATCATCTGCCCCAAAACTGCTACTCTTTTCTACTTTTAGTATGTCTTAATACTCAACACTCTAGGCTTAGAAGTTCAGAATTATTCTGTGTGTATAGTGTTAACAGTTATGTTAAAACTGAGTAAGGCAGTGTGCAGTGATGTTAGCTAGCAATAACAATTGCTAATAATAATTATTAGATAAATTAATAATAAGAATTTCTAATAGCTAGCAATAAATGATACATTTCCTTATCTAGGGAATATTTTGGGATGATTTGTTCCCTATCAAAACATATGCCCTACTAAAAAGCTAAACACAAAGAGATAAGAAGAACTACAGAAATTTAAAACATTTTTTAGCAAATGTCTTCAGGACAATTTACTTCATTCAGTGCAGGTAAATTAATATGATCACATTTTTAATTGAGAGATAATATGAGTAAGTATATAAAATATAAATCTATAATTTAAGAAATTTTTATACAACCAAATCCCATCTAATCATTGATGTTTTAGATATAAAACATCTTCCAGCATCCTAGAATTCCCTACCTGCCTGCTTCTCAATCATAATTCCTTTTCTCAAATGATCACTGTCTTGTCATTTGTAGTCACCATTTCTTTACTGCTTCTAGTTTTGCCATGTATCCATGCATACTTAAACAATAGAGCTCAATTTTTCTTTTCATTTTTTATATGAACAGAAACAAAATGTTTATTCTTTACATTTTGCTTTAATTGCTCAATGCAATGTTTATGAGAATGACCTGGGTCTTTTATTTTATATTATCTGTCTATGTGGAGCTATCTTTTAGTTTATCCTAATTTAAATTCTCAAGTCTTCTTGTATAAAGATTGCTATCTTTTATCAGTTCTAGCCATTTCTTAGCCACTGTATCCTCAGAAACACTTCTCCCCTATCATTCTTCTAATAGTCCAACCAGAAAACTGACATTCTTACCCCCATCCCACAGGATTCTTGACTACTCAGCGTACATGATTAATCTATTTTGCTATACTTGCTGCACTATAAAAAATATCTTTTGACTTATCATTAAGTTCACTAGCGTTTGTTCATCTAAAATGCTATTAAACTAATCTATGACATTTTTAGAGAAGGCAATGGCACCCCACTCCAGTACTCTTGCTTGGAAAATCCCATGGACAGAGGAGCCTGCTGGGCTGCAGTCCATGGAGTCACTCAGAGTCGGACACGACTGAGTGACTTAACTTCCACTTTTCACTTTCATGCATTGGAGAAGGAAATGGCAACCCACTCCAGTGTTCTTGCCTGGAGAATCCCAGGGGCGGGGGAGCCTGGTGGGCTGCCATCTATGGGGTTGCACAGAGTTGGACACGACTGAAGTGACTTAACAGTATGACATTTTTGGGCTACCCCACTGGCTCAGCAGTAAAGAATCTGCCTGCAGTGCAGGAAACCCAGGAGATGCAGGAGACATAGGTTTGATCCTTGG
Source organism: Neotragus moschatus (assembly GCA_006410615.1). Lineage (NCBI taxonomy): Eukaryota > Metazoa > Chordata > Mammalia > Artiodactyla > Bovidae > Neotragus > Neotragus moschatus. Next base: position 112,274 of record SJYA01000737.1, read on the forward strand.
GTCAGAAAGATCACTTGGAGGGAAAAAGGGAAATCCACTCCATTATTCTTGTTGGGAAAATTCCATGGACAGAGGATCCTGGAGGTCAGTCCATGGGGTAGCAGAGTCAGACATGACTGAACATGGCTTCAAACATGCATATTTGCCCCCAAAAGTAAGTCAACAAAAGACTCAATTTCACTGTGCTCTCGGAATGCAAAGACAACAAAAAAGAAAAAGATGGCTTCTTTTAACTATAACTATTGTATTTCTCCTTTTTAGAAGTTTCACTTGGTTCATTTTCAAATATCCTTAGTCATGCAATACTTCCAGTTTCCTAATACCTGATAAAAACGTTCAAGCTTATCTTTTTTGCAGACTCTGTTTCACAGTACTAATATTTGGACTCTTCAGTTCAGTTCAGTTCAGTTCAGTTGCTCAATCATGTCCGACTCTTTGTGACCCCATGAATTGTAGCACACCAGGCCTCCCTGTCCATCACCAACTCTTGGAATTCACTCAGACTCACGTCCATCGAGTTGATGATGCCATCCAGCCATCTCATCCTCTGCCATCCCCTCTCCTCCTGCCCGCAATCCCTCCCAGCATCAGAGTCTTTTCCAATGAGTCAACTCTTCACATGAGGAGGCAAAAGTACTGGAGTTTCAGCTTTAGCATCATTCCTTCCAAAGAACACCAGGACTGATCTCCTTTACAATGGACTGGTTGGATCTCCTTGCAGTCCAAGGGACTCTCAAGAGTCTTCTCCAACACCACAATTCAAAAGCATCAATTCTTCGGCACTCAGCTTTCTTCACAGTACAACTGTTACATCCATACCTGACCACTGGAAAAACCATAGCTTTGATTAGATGGACCTTTGTTGGCAAAGTAATGTCTCTGCTTTGGAATATGCTATCTAGGATGGTCATAACTTTCCTTCCAAGGAGTAACCGTCTTTTAATTTCATGGCTGCAATCATCATCTGCAGTGATTTTGGAGCCCCCCAAAAGAAACTCTGACACCATTTCCTTAGATGACCTCTTTTGCTCTGAGTTAATCCTGAAGCTTCTCTCATGTTGCCATCTTTACTAGTAGGTTTCGTATATTAAAATGTACACCACTTGTCTTTAAAAAACTTATGTTACTTGAGAAAAAGGACAAATATCTATTCCTTCAGAGAAGATATAAATTGTTTGTTTTTTTTTTTCTAGGCACCTAAACAAAATAACTTTCAATAGTCTCCTGATGTTTTTTGGAAGCACATATGATGTTAATTTGGTCTGTAAACCAGTTATGAATTAAGAGTTACAATGTCTCAAATTTATTCAAGTCTCCCAGATTTATTCAAGTACACAATGGCAACCCACTGCAGTATTCTTGCCTGGAAAATCCCACGGACAGAGAAGCCTCGTAGGTTGCAGTCCATGGGGTCGCAAAGAGTCAGACATGACTGAGTGACTTCACTTTCACTTTTCACTTTTGTGCATTGGAGAAGGAAATGGCAACTCACTCCAGTGTTCTTGCCTGGAGAATCCCAGGGACGCCAGAGCCTGGTGGGCTGCCGTCTGTGGGGTCACACAGAGTCAGACATGACTGACGCAACTTAGCAGCAGCAGCAGCAGTCACATAAAACTGAAATTACCTTGTTTATGTTATAATTTCCTCTTATAAGGGGCTGTCCAGAAACTTTAAGAAATTAATAGATGATTTAGAATGCCAAATTAAATTTCCCATATATGACTATGTGCCAGGGGTATTGTGCTAGTCTATAATGTAGCTCAGACATGGTGGATATGAAGCAGATAAATTAAAAAAACATATACTGTAGGAGGGGAGGGGAGCAAAAAGGGATTGATTGCAATCTGTCTCTTATACACATCTCCCTACTAAAAAGCTAAACACAAAGAGATAAGAAGAACTACAGAAATTTAAAACATTTTTTAGCAAATGTCTTCAGGACAATTTACTTCATTCAGTGCAGGTAAATTAATATGATCACATTTTTAATTGAGAGATAATATGAGTAAGTATATAAAATATAAATCTATAATTTAAGAAATTTTTATACAACCAAATCCCATCTAATCATTGATGTTTTAGATATAAAACATCTTCCAGCATCCTAGAATTCCCTACCTGCCTGCTTCTCAATCATAATTCCTTTTCTCAAATGATCACTGTCTTGTCATTTGTAGTCACCATTTCTTTACTGCTTCTAGTTTTGCCATGTATCCATGCATACTTAAACAATAGAGCTCAATTTTTCTTTTCATTTTTTATATGAACAGAAACAAAATGTTTATTCTTTACATTTTGCTTTAATTGCTCAATGCAATGTTTATGAGAATGACCTGGGTCTTTTATTTTATATTATCTGTCTATGTGGAGCTATCTTTTAGTTTATCCTAATTTAAATTCTCAAGTCTTCTTGTATAAAGATTGCTATCTTTTATCAGTTCTAGCCATTTCTTAGCCACTGTATCCTCAGAAACACTTCTCCCCTATCATTCTTCTAATAGTCCAACCAGAAAACTGACATTCTTACCCCCATCCCACAGGATTCTTGACTACTCAGCGTACATGATTAATCTATTTTGCTATACTTGCTGCACTATAAAAAATATCTTTTGACTTATCATTAAGTTCACTAGCGTTTGTTCATCTAAAATGCTATTAAACTAATCTATGACATTTTTAGAGAAGGCAATGGCACCCCACTCCAGTACTCTTGCTTGGAAAATCCCATGGACAGAGGAGCCTGCTGGGCTGCAGTCCATGGAGTCACTCAGAGTCGGACACGACTGAGTGACTTAACTTCCACTTTTCACTTTCATGCATTGGAGAAGGAAATGGCAACCCACTCCAGTGTTCTTGCCTGGAGAATCCCAGGGGCGGGGGAGCCTGGTGGGCTGCCATCTATGGGGTTGCACAGAGTTGGACACGACTGAAGTGACTTAACAGTATGACATTTTTGGGCTACCCCACTGGCTCAGCAGTAAAGAATCTGCCTGCAGTGCAGGAAACCCAGGAGATGCAGGAGACATAGGTTTGATCCTTGGGTCAGAAAGATCACTTGGAGGGAAAAAGGGAAATCCACTCCATTATTCTTGTTGGGAAAATTCCATGGACAGAGGATCCTGGAGGTCAGTCCATGGGGTAGCAGAGTCAGACATGACTGAACATGGCTTCGAACATGCATATTTGCCCCCAAAAGTAAGTCAACAAAAGACTCAATTTCACTGTGCTCTCGGAATGCAAAGACAACAAAAAAGAAAAAGATGGCTTCTTTTAACTATAACTATTGTATTTCTCCTTTTTAGAAGTTTCACTTGGTTCATTTTCAAATATCCTTAGTCATGCAATACTTCCAGTTTCCTAATACCTGAAAAAAACGTTCAAGCTTATCTTTTTTGCAGACTCTGTTTCACAGTACTAATATTTGGACTCTTCAGTTCAGTTCAGTTCAGTTCAGTTGCTCAATCATGTCCGACTCTTTGTGACCCCATGAATTGTAGCACACCAGGCCTCCCTGTCCATCACCAACTCTTGGAATTCACTCAAACTCACGTCCATCGAGTTGATGATGCCATCCAGCCATCTCATCCTCTGCCATCCCCTCTCCTCCTGCCTGCAATCCCTCCCAGCATCAGAGTCTTTTCCAATGAGTCAACTCTTCACATGAGGAGGCAAAAGTACTGGAGTTTCAGCTTTAGCATCATTCCTTCCAAAGAACACCAGGACTGATCTCCTTTACAATGGACTGGTTGGATCTCCTTGCAGTCCAAGGGACTCTCAAGAGTCTTCTCCAACACCACAATTCAAAAGCATCAATTCTTCGGCACTCAGCTTTCTTCACAGTACAACTGTTACATCCATACCTGACCACTGGAAAAACCATAGCTTTGATTAGATGGACCTTTGTTGGCAAAGTAATGTCTCTGCTTTGGAATATGCTATCTAGGATGGTCATAACTTTCCTTCCAAGGAGTAACCGTCTTTTAATTTCATGGCTGCAATCATCATCTGCAGTGATTTTGGAGCCCCCCAAAAGAAACTCTGACACCATTTCCTTAGATGACCTCTTTTGCTCTGAGTTAATCCTGAAGCTTCTCTCATGTTGCCATCTTTACTAGTAGGTTTCGTATATTAAAATGTACACCACTTGTCTTTAAAAAACTTATGTTACTTGAGAAAAAGGACAAATATCTATTCCTTCAGAGAAGATATAAATTGTTTGTTTTTTTTTTTCTAGGCACCTAAACAAAATAACTTTCAATAGTCTCCTGATGTTTTTTGGAAGCACATATGATGTTAATTTGGTCTGTAAACCAGTTATGAATTAAGAGTTACAATGTCTCAAATTTATTCAAGTCTCCCAGATTTATTCAAGTACACAATGGCAACCCACTGCAGTATTCTTGCCTGGAAAATCCCACGGACAGAGAAGCCTCGTAGGTTGCAGTCCATGGGGTCGCAAAGAGTCAGACATGACTGAGTGACTTCACTTTCACTTTTCACTTTTGTGCATTGGAGAAGGAAATGGCAACTCACTCCAGTGTTCTTGCCTGGAGAATCCCAGGGACGCCAGAGCCTGGTGGGCTGCCGTCTGTGGGGTCACACAGAGTCAGACATGACTGACGCAACTTAGCAGCAGCAGCAGCAGTCACATAAAACTGAAATTACCTTGTTTATGTTATAATTTCCTCTTATAAGGGGCTGTCCAGAAACTTTAAGAAATTAATAGATGATTTAGAATGCCAAATTAAATTTCCCATATATGACTATGTGCCAGGGGTATTGTGCTAGTCTATAATGTAGCTCAGACATGGTGGATATGAAGCAGATAAATTAAAAAAACATATACTGTAGGAGGGGAGGGGAGCAAAAAGGGATTGATTGCAATACATGAAAGTTACCCACAAAAAAAGTAATTCTTTGCTAAGGCAGAAGAGTTTTCGCTGGATGATCTTCAATCTCAACCCTATTCTCTACTCCCAGTTACCCTCCCACTAATAACAAAAAGTCAGAGCATTCTCACTCTACCCTGTAACACAAAACATTACCCAATTTAGAACAAGGATGTACTATCAGGAAATAGGCAGCTGTAGGCAATTCCCTGGAGAAGAGAAAATAGTAAATCCTATCAGTCACACTGATTTTCATATTAAAAAAATATGTCCATAGTTAACACCACTGACAGAGTTGCACTTAATATGTTTATTTCAGTAAGTGCAGAAAAAAAATCCTGTTAACTGTTTGCAGCTACCACTTTGACACAAGGAAATCACATTGCTATAATAGTCTGACATGGAATTTAGCCCAATGTAGGACATGGCACCCACTCCAGTACTCTTGCCTGGAAAATCCCATGGATGGAGGAGCCTGGTGGGCTGCAATCCATGGGATCGCTAAGAGTCGGACACGACTGAGCGACTTCACTTTCACNGTTCACATATAATCAATAATGCTTGCCAGAATTAGATTTATAGGGGCTCTCTTTCCTTTATATATAAAATTCCCGTATAAAAGTATATTTTTGATTACAGTAAATACTTATGTTTTGATAATGGTTAGTAGTGTTTTTAGTGTTCCAATTAGAAGAAAAAAAATTAATGACTTTTTAAAAATAAATTGGTCTTATTTTTTGTATAGTACTCAAGTGAAAAATTCTTAAAATTTCTATGAGAATTTGAAAATAGAGTATATTATGCCCACTGGGTTATATCCTGAAATTATATCCTGAGATTATACCCTGGGTTATATCCTGACAACTGATTGTACTATAGGAAACTGACTAAATCTCCAGGAGAAAACTTCAGTTAGCAACTCCTATAGTGGAATGTAACATACACAGATTAATACAAAGTTTAGATGGATTACAGACTTATATGTGAAAAGCAAAACAAAGTTTTAAAATTCACAAATGTGCTTTTAAAAATGTTTATTACTTCATTTAAAAATAATGTTCATTTTGTATTTCTCCATAATTGTTTTTTGGAAAAACTGGCACGTAAATACAAAATAACAATGAGAAATATCACAGGAACAAATAGTTCCATTATTTCTGACTTTTTTTTTTTTTTGAACTACACAACAAATAAAACATAGATCCTTTTGAAAATGGAGAATCAGGATTAAGAATATATAAATTACCATTAACATAAATTTAAAGGCTTCATATAATAAAATTCTCAGTTTTGAGTCTATTAAATAGACTAGTTATCTATTATAGGCTTCCCTGGTGGTTCAGATGATAAAGAATCTGCCTGCAATGCAGGAGACCCAGGTTTGATCCCTGGGTTTGGAAAATCCCCTGGCGAAAGGAATGGCAACCCACTCCAGTATTCTTGCCTGGAGAATCCCATGTACAGAGGAGTTTGGTGGGCTTCAGTACATGGGGTTGCAAAGAGTCAGACATGACTAAGCAAATAACACTTTCACTTCACTTTCATCCTATCACAGGGAATAGTTTGAAATAAGAATTTTGGCCAGGGCCAACGGATTTACCCTCCCCCCCCCAAAAAATTTCTTTTAAAGCAGAAATGACACAAATGGTTACCTAGGTACTTGACTCTGACACTCCTATTATGAAGGGAAGTGAAGTGAAGTGAAAGTTGCTAAGTCATGTCCAACTCTTTGCAACCCAATGGATTATAAGGTCCATGGAATTCTCCAGGCCAGAATACTGGAATAGATAGCCTTTCCCTTCTCCAGAGGATTTTCCCAACCCAGGGATCGAACCCAGGACTCCTGGATTGCAGGCGGATTCTTTCCTAGCTGAGCCACAAGAGAAGTCCAAGAATACTGGAGTGGGTAGCCTATCCCCTCTCCAGCAGACATTCCTGACCCAGGAATAGAACTGGGGTCCCCTGCATTGCTGGCAGATTCATTACCAACTGAACTATCAAGGAAGCCCAACACTCCCAGTATAGGAATTTATTTAAACAGTTCAAGTATAATTTAGAAGACTAGGTTAACAGGTACCCATTATAGCTAAAGCTCCTTTCTGTTTCAGCAAACTGGAATGTTACATTCTTATTCTCATGGTCTTGGTGGGAGTTGTAGAATTCTGTAATTCTGAAAATAAGAGTTTCTATTTTGACTGATGTAGAATTTGCAGGTCACAAATTAAGGAAGAAGATGAGTACTAATATTGGGAGTAAAGATTGGGAAAAAGTAGTCAGTGGTGTGGTTTAGCACTTAAAATCAAAATTAAAATATAACAATATCTCTTGAAGGACTGAACATTTTATTTACACCAATTATAAAACTTTATGATTTCATATTTGAAGACAGAATTACAATATAGGAAAGAGAATAGCTACATCTTTCTTGGATAGGAGGATTTTGACAACATGTTAGCTTTTATCAGCACATTTTATGGCATTTTGTTTTAGATAAAGTGACGTTGTATGAGATGCACTGTTTACATCAGCCACAAAAATAACTCATGTTCCAGCAAAGGGCTTCATTAGTGCAAATTCAATGACTATATACAAGCATATATGATAACTGCATTTTAAAGCAATCTAAGAAGGAATGTATTAAACTTTTCTAATATTTTTATTTCACTTGGCAGAATATCTAGATGGTAATCCAACAATAGACCAGTCTTAATCACAGAATCCAAAATAAACATAACCTTCATTATGAGTAACAAAACAAAAAATTATCCACTTTGTAAATTTCAGTATGAGTCCTACAATCAAGTACTTTTTAGATTTCCTTTTATTACTTAATCCATAAACTTAATTAGGTTATAGAAGAAATATTACATTTAAAATAGTTCTTTAAAATATATTTTCACTGGTAACAATTTTGTACATTTTTACAAAATAAAATCTATAAACATTCCTTCATATACACATTAGCAAACAGCAAGTAGTAGAAATTATTCTTTTTATACATAAACATTTTTAAAGATATTTACAAGAGAAGATAACCATTTTTCTATCCAAAGATAAAGATTTCCAATATCCCTCTTATTCAACAGATATTCTTCTCATTTTTTCAGCTAATTCTTTTCTTACTTCAATATGTTTTTCTAAATTTTGCACTTCATGTGGAAGATTGATGTCCCAAACAGACAAGCAAGACTGTATCTCTAGAAAATTAAAAAACAAATCATGTTACAAAGATCTGCCATGAAACATTTTTATCTTTTGTTAATTATATCTAGCTATTGGACCAATGTGTAAGTGTGTATATGTGTGTGTGTGTGTGTGTGTGTGTGGTCAGTTGTTCCTGACTCTTTGTGACCCCATGAACTGCAGCCCTCCAGGCTCCTCTGTCCATGGAACTTTCCAGGCAAGAATACTGGAGCAAGTTGCCATGCCCTCCTCCAGGGCATCTTGCTGACCCAGGGATTGAACCTGGATCTCTTAATTCTCCTGCATTGGCATCTAGGTTCTTTACCAGTAGTGCCACCTGGGACTACACACACACACACACACACACACACACACACACACACACAATATACACATATGCATATAAAAGTAACATATTAAATTATTACCATTTATAATAAATTGTATTTGGAAAATGTTTAAAATACATTATAGAACCAACTACTAAATTTTAACAATGGACCTTTAGGAACATAAAACTTCATTTTCTGAAAGAAAAAAGCCTTTACAAACACTTTTCAAAATCAGACTATGATTTGGATAATATGGAGTAGGTAAGATCTAAGGAAAAATACCCATGTTGGGTTTGAGCTAGTTCTCATTTAATAGTGGTTGCTAGCTCTACTTTACCTGAAAAATATATTACACTGCTAAATCACTAAAACTTAATTTTAAAGATTTATATCTAAATTATTTGAACTATAACAAAGGTATCAATTAAAAATGCCTAAAGTTGTATGCATATGTAATATTTACCTTAAATGTATAAAAACATAATATGTTATAATTATTCATGTCATTTCAACCTGCTTGGAATACAGTATCCTATTAAACATTACCTTTTTGGTGTTGTGTATCTTCAGCACTTTTCCGGTTATACCCCAAAACCAGCATGACATTTTTAAGGCTTCCTTTATTAAAAAATAAAAGAGTTCTGTTAAAACAATATAATAAGTTGGACTTTAAAGAGTACAATAGTTCATATTTTAAGACACAAAAATCTTGGAAATTAACTTACAATTCCACTACTTAAGAGATCCCTCAATTGAGTTTGAACAAAAAATAATCTGCAAGGTGATGAACAAAAAATACTCTGCAAGGTGACCAGTACGTTTTTAAAGTTAGAAAATTTGATCTACCTTCTTGTTATGATTCTTATTGTGCGAATCTGAGAAAATAGCTTAAACTCTCTGCAAAAGGGGCTCAATATTTATATACTACTCCTCCAACAAAAGCTATATATGAAAGAGATAGTGTAAGTTCCTTTTACAGGAATGTATGAAAGAGAGACAAATGGAGTTTATGGTCTAGTGATGACATTAGTTTACTAAACTAATTACTAAACTAATTAAGTTAACTACACAAAATGAAACAGCACACAAAAACTTTGAGCTAGGATGAAGCATGGTATTTAAGAGGGGCTGACTTTCTTCTAGAGCAGAAAGAGCAAAGAAGAATATGGCAAAAGACAAGGGCAAGAGAACTGAGGTGAAGCTAGATCAAGCCATATATTGTATATTATGCTTAAATTATTTAAAAAATTAATTAAACCCATTGAAATTGCCCTATAATGTCAGTAATGAACAACCATTTGGATACCGAGTACATACAAATTAAAGGATACAACAACCTTGGTGAGTAAGACTAGAGAGACAACCCCCCATACACCTACTACTTTGCTTGCATGGACAAGTGTCCTGGCAGTCATCAGTCACTAGGAGCCCGTAATTCTAACTTTTGTGCAACTCTGACACCTATTCATGGAAAGGTGTGAGACTGAAGAGAAACATTGGTCTCTCCTTAAAAAATTCCTGTAAAAGGAGTTTACTGTTGTCTTCATCCTGTTCCAACATTTTTATTATTCATTTGCTAAAGTTACATCTGTTGATGTTTAGTAGCTAGGTCATGTCTGACTCTTTTGTGACCCCACGGATTGTAGCCCACCAGGCTCCTCTGTCCATAGTATCTCCCAAACAATACTGGAGCAGGTTGCCATGATCTCCTCCAGGGAATCTTCCTGACCCAGAGATCAAATTCACATCTCCTGCATTACAGGTGGATATTTTTTACTGTGGAGCCACCAGGGAAGCCCCAAAGTTACATAAACTCTAGTTTTATAGAACTTAACCCCATTTTTGTGATCAACTCTGTATAAATACTAAGTCTATTCCCTAAAGAAAATAGCTAGTCAAAATAAGAGTTAGGTGTGAGCATCACGTGCTATCATGATTTCTTCATAGTTGAGTAGAAAAGTAGGAACAACAGAAAACATAAAGTAAATAAAACATGATTTTCCAATATTTATATACAGATTATGAAGTATATATTGCTATAAGAATATACACTGGTAGCAATATATTCTGTATAAAAATATAAATTTACTTATAGAAAGAAAAACTAAATGGTATTCCTTAACAAGGGTAGAAAGTTTAAACTAAGATCAAAATAATCACCTGCTTAAATTTCTTTGTCAAAAAGTTAAAAATACTTAACATTATATATATTTTTGCCTTAATTATAAAGAAAATAGAGAAAGTAAGACCTAAATTTCGTGTTCACTTGCAATACCTTCTTCTCTTATGGGACTAAAAACATCTACTCACTTAATGCTTATAAGGCCCCTATTCAAAATTTCTCAGACGCTTCATACAATGTTGAGAAGTAAAGAAAAAACATATTCTTATATCTTAACAGAATATGAAAAAAAGATTTAAAGGAAGCAAACTTGCCTAACTGTGCAGTCATCATGACTCTAACAGAATCACAAAAGTTGTGAATTATACGTATAATTCGACGAGTTGAAAGATCAAGGAGTAAGATATGGCCTCCTCCAGTTCCTATCCAGAGAGCAGTGTTCTTCTGGAGGCAGAGAGTCTTCACTCTCCCAGAATAAGACATTTTGTGTTTCAATTCCTTGCTTACTCTGACCAGTTCCTCCCTAAACCATAAAGAAAGCATGCGTTAATCCTTTTTGCTCAAAAATAAAGAGATAAGAAAGCATGCATTAATCCTTTTTGCTCAAAAATAAAAAGATAAAATAAATGTGACTATACATACAGAGACACACACACATAGATATACATATATATATACAACACTTTGGATTATGAATACATGACAAGATTCATTACATATCATTAAAATCATATGAAACTAATTTTGCTAAATATAGAATGTCAAAGAGCCACTTTTGCTACTTAAAAGCATAAATTATCAAAGATAACACAACAGTTGCCTCTTAACGTCAAGAAACTCTGAAATAAATAAGGTGGATACAATTTTTATATATAACAAACCTATGAAATCCAGCAAAAAATGAATAGTATCTCCTCAATATAAAGAAAAAAAAGTATTAGTTTCAAATTTTTTTCATGAAGTTTAAAAGTTATAAAAGAAAATAAAAACTAGTCATCTACAATCCAAATCACTGAATTTTCCCCTCAGCTAATGAATAATTCATGACAAAATGAGGTATCCAGAAGTAAAAAGTTCCAACAATTTTAGAACTCCAGGAAAGGACCTTTTACTAGGCAGAATTATCAGGCCTTCCAAACAGAAATCTCCTCACCATCCAGAGAAAAAGTAAAGTGTTAGTAAACTTTGAAATCTCAATTTATGGCTATGATATATAATCAAACTGTTCTCCAGAAGATAAAAAAAATTCTATAGAGTAAAACCAAAATAAAACTATATAGTAGCTAGCAAATAAGACTGGTGATGGCCCTGGATGCCAGGAGCAGCATACAGGTATGCAGGTGATGTGAAGTCTCCTACACACTTGATCCTGGTCAGTCTACCACATTTTTCATCCATATTTTATATTGTTTTGTGACTTTTTCTTTGTAATACCTTGAAGAAACCATATCTGTTATGATTCTATTTTTTTTTCCAAAGATGAAATTTGCTGGATACCAACAGATGGTGCCAAAAATTATTAATGATTTTTTTCTGATTTTTTTTAACATTTATCTATTTAGAAATATAAAGGAAGAAAAATAAGCCATAATTTATCCCTCTGTGAAATCTGAAGTGTAAGGATAGCTCTTACAGGCATGAAATAAAGAATCATTGACACTGTACCTACATTCAACAACACAGTGCACACTTAAAAATTTGTTAAGCAGATAGGTCCCATAGTACTCTTTCCACAATAAAATAAATTTTAAAAAAATTAACTTACTTTAAAAAGTGCACACAGTCTATTAGTTCACAGAGTTTTTCAGTCTTCTTATCCCACACTTCCACAAATGGGCTATTTTTCTTAGCAACATAAAGAGCCGTGTCTACCACCACTGCTATGATGTTGGAATCACAGAAAGATGCATAAGAAAATCTAGAGGGAAAGAAAAGAATGTCATTTAATTTTTTTTATTATTGTAAAATGTAATACAACTTCATACTAGCTCTTAATACATATAAAGGATTAACACTATTTTGAAAAAGAAACAATTATTTCATATTATCCCCTAACCATTCTGAACAGAATACTTTGATACTTCACCTGCTTCTGGTTACTTCATATTTCTTCCTTGATAATAAAATTTAAATGTTTCCTATTTTATTAATTTCAGTTATATCTGGCTATGTATAGATTATAATATTATCTGAATATGTAAAGTATCTTGATTTCTAAGAAAATCATCATAATATCTGTAATTTTTTAATACTGCAAAAAAATCCATATTGTCAAGAATGACTGAGATATTAAGGGTCACCCATTTACACTTAAAATCATAAGACCTTTAAGTCCACCTTAGTGGCAGTCTTCAAATATTAAAATATATCTGCCTCAACACAAGCCAGTCAAGGTATGGGGAAAAAAATCCACAGGGGAAAAAAAAATCCACACCATCATCCAAATATTAGAAAGCAAATTGTCATTTTTCTTTCCCCTTTGAAAATAAAGGGAAATGATAGATATTTTTAAACTTCTACCTTCCAACCTAGTATATTTGGCATTTCGTAAACAGATTGGCAACCAAAGGCCCCATCTGCATGGCAAACTCCAAGTTGTACGTCAAGGCTTAATTTAAATGTCAGCTCCTCTAAAATTCTTCCCTGACTTACTAAAACAGACCAGTCATTCCTTTTTCTATAACTGATGCATTAAATATAAAATATTAATCTATAGTAATATTCAGTTCAGCTCAGTTCAGTTCAATCACTCAGTTGTGTCCAACTCTTTGCGACCCCATGAATCGCAGCACGCCAGGCCTCCCTGTCCATCACCAACTCCCGGAGTTCACTCAGACTCACGTCCATCGAGTCAGTGATGCCATCCAGCCATCTAATCCTCTGTCATCCCCTTCTCCTCCTGCCCCCAATCCCTCCCAGCATCAGATATTATTAAATATAAAATCATATTCATTAGTATGTCCTGACACTACCCTGTCTCCTTACCATAGTATCTGCTTAATGGGAGAGAAATATTAGACAATGGGTGACAACTTCTGAGAAGTGTCTGTGATATTTCCAACTGTCTGTGAAACTGGGTCCTAATCTCTTTTTGAAAATGAATATCTTTGAGAGCCTGGTATTTATGGCCATTCTATCTAGTAAGCACCTATATTCCAAATCTTAAAGGGAATTTTAGGAGACTAATTGATACCATGACCTCATAACATTCTATGTAAAATACAAGAATGCAAGGAGGGGAAGGGGCTTTTCTTCTTATATTTTCAGGCTTGTTTAAGTTGGTTAAAAGTGGAAATTACAGAATAAGAATGTGCGTGTGTGCTAAATTGCTTCAGTCATAAACTTTGCAACCTTATGAATTATAGCCCGCCTGGCTCCTCTGTCCATGGGATTCTCCAGGCAAGAAATACTGGAGTGGGCTGCCATTTCCTCTCCAGGGGATCTTCCCAACCCAGCAATCAAACCCGTGTTTTTTACATCTCCTACACTGGGAGGCAGGTCCTTTGCCACTAGTGCCAGCTGGGAAGCCCAAGTGAGAATATGTTTAACCAAATATTCACCACATGCTAGGAAACAAACTACCACACAATTGCACTCATCTCAAATGCCAGTAAAGTAATGCTCAAAATTTTCCAAGCCAGGCTGAAGCACTACATGAACCATGAACTTCCTGATGTTCAACCTGGTTTTAGAAAAGGCAGGGGAACCAACATCCAAATTGCCAACATCCACTGGATCATGGAAAAAGCAAGAGAATTCCAGAAAAACATCTATTTCTGCTTTATTGACTAAGCCAAAGCCTTTGAGTGGATCACAACAAACTGTGGAAAATTCTGAAAGAGATGGGAATACCAGACCACCTGACCTGCCTCTTGAGAAATTNAACAACAACAGAACATCCCTATGCATGAGAACTTACCATATATAGCAGTGTATCTGAACTCTGACCACACTTTAGAATCACTTGAGAGCCAAACATAAATACAAACATGGGAGATCCACCCCAGTCTTAATTCATCTGCTTTAATTGCTTTTGAGGTAGGCCTGGGCATCAGATTATTTTTAGCTACCTAGTGGCTTCTAATGTGCAGCCAATTAAGAAGCAGTATGTCTAGTGGTATTGAGAAAATTATTTTTAAAAGTACATTTATAAACTTTTGTGACAGCTATTGTGAGGGGAAATAACAAATATAATGGAAGAAAAAAAAATCTAAGGCACCTAATCGCCACAGGTGGGATCATAGACAGCCACCTTCACAGCCACTTCACAGTCAGAAGTGACTCTTAGAGTAAACAGACAAGAGGCATAGTAGTCATCCAGAAAAACAAAGAACCATATGTAAAGCCTGGAGTGAAAGGGAGCATGCTATCTTCAAAACTGAGACAAATTCATTTTGGCTAATGCACAGAGGGTAAGGAGGTTGCAAAATATGAATCTACAGAGATAAGCAAGGACTAAATCATGAAAGTCTGGCAAGTCATCTCAAGGAACTTGGACTTCATGTAAAGGACATTGGGATACCCTGATCAGTTTTAAGCAGGAGAGTGGCATCAGCTTGGTTTGCATTTTAGAACAATCCCTCTGTCTGAATGTTGGGAATGGACTGAAGGGAAGACAATCAGAGGTTTGAGAACTCTCTGCTATTGTTAAAATGGCCTTTGATGGTAGATGGCAGCTTGGCCCATGGTAGCAGCAATCAAACAGTAAGAAGTATAAGTATTTGAGAGTCAAGAAGAGTGTCAACTGGATAAAGAGTTAGAAACAGAAGAATCAAGGGTTTTTCCCAAGTTTCAGTCTTGGGCAATTAGATGGATGTTGAAAAACTAGGATATGCCCTGAGATAAAGATTTCTCACTTAAAGCTAATAATAACCATGATAATTATCTAACAGTTATTGAGAGCTTACCAAGTGCTGGATATTATATCAAGTTCCTTATATTACTTTTTATTCTTTAGTTTTTCAAGTATCTCTTTGAGAAAGGGTACATTACCATCCTCAGGTTAGAGAGGACCAAAGATTTGAGAAGAGTTTGCCAAGTTCACATAACCAGTACATGACAAAGCCAGATATGAACAATCTATGCTCTTATCCAAAGCCTACACTGCTTCTCACTCAGAAATATGATGAATAAGAACCAACTGCAATGCTTTGGTTAAAACACAATTTAAAAAACTGAAACAACAAATTGGAACAAGGTTTATATTTTATTTTATTCTGCTTAAAATTGGTATCACTAACTTTTCTTTTGAGGAAATGTCTACATAATTATCAACTCTAGAGAGGACTTAATTCCTAAGGTTCATTTCCTACAATCAATAGTTAAAATTATCCACAGGGAAAGTGTGCAAGATAAGAGGAGGAAAAGTGAGTCGACCTCTTCTCACAGGCACACCATCACAACTATTTGAAAAACAATCATAGATTAAAAAAAGACTAGAACCTACCAGAAAAGATCTTCTACAACCAAAAATACAAAGAAGAAATCAAATTGAGAGAGGTAGAAGGGATTGGGTCATGATATAGTCCAATCCAATACCCCCAAGTAGGCGCTTCACAAACAGGAGAATAGTTACAACTGCAGACGCACTCCCAAAGGAGTGAGAAGTTCAAACCCCACTTCAAGCTCTCCAACTCAGAAGTCCTGCACCAGGTAGATGAGCCCCCAGAGCATTTGGTATTGAATGGCAATGGGGCTTACTTTCAGGAGTCTCAGAGGGTTAGGGAAAACAGAGAATTCACACTTAAAGGGCACACACCACATAGTCTGGAATAGAAGGCAGAAGCTGGGGTAGGAGGCAACTGCAACTCACCCAAGGGACACAGACACCAGCAGGCCAACAGAAACTTCAAGAAACCAGAGGCCACACAGCCAGATATTTCAGGAACCAGTCCCACCCACCAACAACATGCTCTGGGACTCGATAGCCCTGAAATAAGAATCCAGGACTTGGTTCTGCCTGCCAGTAAGCCACACTAGCTCTATGACCTGGTTTCATCCATTGGTGGGCAGGCAATAGCTCCTAGGTCTCCTGGACCCTGACTCCACCCACCAATAACCCAGCAAAAGTCCAGGGCTCCTGAAAGTTCCACAGTCGGGAACCACAAACCCAGTACGACAAACCAGAAGTCATCTCAGCCTCCATTCAAGGCAAGATTGAGCAACCAAATGGACCAGAGGCCGACCAAGTTAAGCAGACTGCTCACATAGTCTGTCAGGTGCAACATAAAGACCCTTGCAGCCCTCATGGGGGAACCTGTAGAGAATATAGCACTGGTGATGAGAGGGGAATACACTGCTGGGAACAAAAGATGTCTCCTGCAAAAGGCCAGTTCTTCAAAGTCAGGAAAAATAACCAACCTACCAGATAAGTTAATATAAAAAAGCAATTTAGGCAAAATTAAGTGACAGAAGAACATATTTCAGATGAAGAAACAAGATAAAACTCTAGAAGAAGAGCTAAGTAAAACTGAGTTAGGCAATCAACCTGAGAAAGAGTTCAGAGTAGTGATCATAAAAATGGCCAAAGAACTCAAGCAAGACATTGGAAGTATTAACAAAGATTTATAAAACACAAACAACAACCAAACAGAGATAAAGAATATAAGTGAAATTTAAAATGTACTAGAAGAAATCAATAGTAGATTAAATGATACAGAAGAATGAATCAATAACCTGGAAGAAACAGGAGTGGAAATCAATGATGTTTAACAGAAAAAAATAATAATAATGAAAGAAATGAGGACAATTTAAGAGACTTCTGGGACAACATCAAGCCCAATAATATTCACTATAAAGTGAATAAGGGTCCAAGAAGAAGAGAGACAGAAAGAAAGGAGCTGAGAGCATAATAGAAGTTATAACAGATGAAAAATTCCCTAACCTGGGAAAGGAAATATATATATAAATTCAGAAAGCAGAGTCCCATAGAGGATTAACTCAAAAAACAAACATACCAAGACACACTATTTATTTATTTAATTAAAATTATTTAATTAAAAAATAAAGATATAGAGATAATATTATAATAAAAGAGAAAAACAACAAATATCATACAAATGAATTCCCATAAGGTTATCAGCTTATTTTTCAGCAGAAATTCTGCAGGCCAGAAGGAAGTGGTATGATATATTTAAAATGATGAAAGGGAAAAACTTAAAACCCAAGAATACTCTATCCAGCAAGGCTCTCATTCAGAGTTGATGGAGAAATCAAAAACTTCACAGACAAGCAAAAGCTAAAAAAGTTCAGCACTACCAAACCAGCCTCACAAGAAATGTTAAAGTAACTCTCTAAGTGATAAAGGAAGGGCCACAAGAAAATTGAAAATTATAAATTGAAAACCTTCATCAGTAAGGGCAAACTGGTACTAAAGATAGGAAAGCAGCCACACACAGAGCTAGTAGTAAGCGTAAATGACAAAAGTAGTAACTTCATGCAATCCACAATAAGCAGTTAAGAGACATGCAAAGCAATTATATGTAAAATATGGTATCAAAAAACCATAACTGTGAGGGGAGGAGAGTACAAATGCAAGGTTGATCAAATGTGTTTGAAATTAAGAGATCAGCAACTTAAAACAGTTAAAGACTCTGCCTGCTATGCAGGAGACCTGGGCTTGATCCCTGGGTCAGGAACATTCCTTGGAGAAGGGAATGGCTACCTACTCCAGTAATCTTGCCTAGAAAATTCAATGGTCAAAGAGACCTAGCAGGCTACATCATGGGTTGAAAAGAGTCAGACACAACTGAGAGATACTCTCTTGTATTTTCTTCCATATATATTTCCACATGTAAAACTCACAGTAGTGACAAGCCAAAAACTAATAAACAACAACAACAACAACAAAAAAAGGACTTTGAAACAGCACTAAAGATATTTATCTAAATACAAGAGAAAAGAACAAAACAAGAAAGGAACAAAAGGCATCTACAAAAACAAACTCAACACATCTAACAAAATGGCAAAAAGAACATGCATATGAATAACTATTTTAAATGTAAATTGGACTAAATGCTTTAATCAAAGACAGAGTGGTAAAATGCACACTGAAACAAGATTTGTATATTTGTAGCCTACAAAGACTCAATTCAGATATAAAACTGACTGAAAGTTCAGGGACAGAAAAAGGTATTCCATGCAAATGGAAATTTAAAAAAAGCTGGGCAGCGATACTTATATCAGAAAAACAAATTTCAAAACAAAGACTTTTACAGGAAACAGAGAAGGACATATAATGATCAAGGGATCACTCAAAAAATATATAACAATTGTTAGTATATTCACTCAACATAGAAAAACCTAAATACATAAACCAAATATGAACAGAAATAAAGAGAGAGATCAACAGTAATATAGTAATAGTTGAAGACCTTAACACACTACTTACATTAATGGACAGATCATCCATACAGAAAATCAATAAGGAAATATTGGCTTTAAATAACAAATTATACCAGATAAATTTTACATATATATAAACTGAAGCCCATTCTATTCAAAAGCATTTGAATGCACATTCTTTTCAAGTAAACTTGTAACATACTCTTGGATAGGTCACATGCTAGGCCAAAAAATAAGCCTCAGTAAACTTAGAAAGTTCAGTTCAGTTCAGTTCAGCTCAGTTGTGTCCGACTCTTTGCAAACCCATTAACTTCAGCACGCCAGGCCTCCCTGGCGTTCATCACCAACTCCCAGAGCCTACCCAAACTCATGTCCATTGAGTTGGTGATGCCATCCAGCCATTTCATCCTCTGTCATCCCCTTCTCCTCCTGCCCTCAATCTTTCCCAGCATTAGGGTCTTTTCAAATGAATCAGCTCTTAGCATGAGGTGGCCAAAGTATTGGAGTTTTAGCTTCAACATTAGTCCTTCCAATGAACACCCAGGACTGATCTCCTTTAGAATGGACTGGTTGGATCTCCTTGCAGTCCAAGGGACTGTCAAGAGTCTTCTCCAACCCCACAGTTCAAAAGCATAAATTCTTTGGTACTCAGCTTTCATTACAGTCCAACTTTCACATCCATACATGACTACTGAAAAAACCATAGCCTTGACTAGATGGATCTTTGTTGGCAAAGTAATGTCTCTGCTTTTGAATATGCTGGCTAGGTTGGTCATAACTTTTCTTCCAAGGTGTAAGAGTCTTTTAATTTCATGGCTGCAATCACCATCTGCAGTGATTTTTGAGCCCCCAAAAATAAAGTCTGACACTGTTTCCACTGTTTCCCCATCTATTTCCCATGACGTGATGGGACCAGATGCCATGATCTTCGTTTTCTGAATGTTGAGCTTTAAGCCAACTTTTTCACTCTCCTCTTTCACTGTCATCCAGAGGCTCCTTAGTTCTTCTTTACTTTCTGCCATAAGGATGGTGTCATCTGCATATCTGAGGTTATTGATATTTCTCCCAGCAATCTTGATTCCAGCTTAGGCTTCTTCCTGCCCAGCGTTTCTCAAAATGTACTCTGCATATAAGTTAAATAAGAAACTACACATAGAAAATCCTAAAGACACTGCCAGAAAACTAGAAGAGCTCATTAATGAATTCAATAAAGTTGTAGGATACAGAAATCTGTTGTATTTCTGTACACTAACAACCAACGATCAGAAAGAGAAATTAAGGAAACAATTCCATTAGCAACTGCATCAAAAAGAATAAAATAACAAGGAATAAACCTACCTGAACTGCCACTTGAGAAAACTATATGCAGGTCAGGAAGCAACAGTTAGAACTGGATATGGAACAACAGAATGGTTCTAAATAGGAAAAGGAATATGTCAAGGCTATATATTGTCACTCTGCTTATTTAACTTATATGCAGAGTACATTATGAGAAATGCTGGGCTGGAAGAAGCACAAGCTGGAATCAAGATTGCCAGGAGAAATATCAATAACCTCAGATATGTGGATGACACCATGACAGTGAAACAGGAGAGTGAAAAAGTTGGCTTAAAGCTCAACATTCAAAAAACGAAGATCACGGCATCTGGTTCCATCACTTCATGGGAAATGGAAGGGGAAAAAATGGAAACAGTGATAGATTTCACTTAGTCTCCAAAATCAATGCAAATGGTGATTGCAGCCATGAAATTAAAAGATGCTTAATCCTTGGAAGCAAAGTTATGACCAACCTAGATAGCATATTCAAAAGCAGAGACATTACTTTGCCAACAAAGGTCCATCTAGTCAAGGCTATGGTTTTTCCAGTAGTCATGTATGGATGTGAATGTTGGACTGTGAAGAAGGCTGAGCACCAAAAAATTGATGCTTTTGAACTGTGGTATTGGAGAAGACTCTTGAGAGTGGCTTGGACTGCAAGGATATCCAACCAATCCATCCTAAAGGAGATCAGTCCTGGGTGTTCATTGGAAGGACTGATAGTGAAGCTAAAAATCCAATACTTTGCCACCTCATGGTAAGAGTTGACTCATTAAAAAAGACTGTGATGCTGGGAGGGACTGGCGGCAGGAGAAGGGGATGACATTGGGTCGCAAAGAGTCAGAGACGACTGAGCAACTGAACTGAATTGAAATGAGCAGATAAAAGACCTGTAGTCAGAAAATCGTAAGACTGATGAAAGAAACAAGATGCCAGAAACTGATGGAAAGATATACCATGTTCATGGACTGGAAGAATTAATAATGTCAAAATGACTATGCTACCCAAAGGCTCTATATATTCAATGAAATCCCTACTAAAACACCAACAGAATTTTTCACAGAACATAAAATTTGTATGGAAACACAAAAGATTTAAATAGTCAAAACAATCTTGAGAAAGAACGTAACTGGAGGAATCATAGTCTCTGACTTAAGACTAGATTACAAAGTTATGGTAATCAAAATAGTATGGTATTGGCACAAAAAAGACACAGATACCAATCAAATACAAGAGACCAGAAATAAACCCACTCACTTATGTTCAATTAATCTACAACAAAGAAGGCAAGAATAAGAATGTACAATAGAGGAAAAACAGTCTCTTTAATAAATGGTGCTGGAAGAAATAGACAGGTATATGGAAAAGAATGAAACATAGAAGATTCTCTAACAACATATACAAAAATAAACTCAAAATGGATTAAAGGCTTGAATGCAAGACTGGATATCATAAAACTCCCAGAAGGAAACATAGGTTGAACACTTCTTTAACATAAATTGCAAAAATAATTTTTGGGGGGTCTCTCTCCTAAAGCAAAGAAAATAATCACAAAAATAAATGGGAGGAGCTAAGCCCACTTAACAACTTTTGCACAGTGAAGGAAACCATCAACAAAAATGAAGACAGCCTACTGAATAGAAGAAAATATTTGCAAATGATATGATTGATAAGGTGTTAATATCCAAAATATAGAAATAGCTCCTATAAATCAACATTAAAAATACAAAACAAAATTAATAAAATGACAGAGACCCATTAGGCATTTTTCCAAAGAAGACATGCAGATGCTCTATCAGCACATGAAAAGGCGCTTAGCATCAGTATCATCAGAGAAGCTCAAATTAAAACCACAGTGAAAAATCACCTAATACCTGTCAGAATGGCTTTCATCAAAAAGACCACAAATAACAAGCATTGGCAAGAGTGTGGAGAAAAGGGAAACCTCATACACTGGCTGTGAAAATGGTGCAGGCACTATGGAAATAAAGTATGAAGATTCCTCAAAAAACTAAAAATTGAACTACCCTATAACCCCAAAATTCCACTCCTGGGTATTTATCAAATATATATATATATATATATATATATATATATTTGAAATTATACAAGCACTCTAATAATAAGCAAGATAGGAAAGCAATCTAAGTGTCCACCACCAGATGAATGAAAAAAGAAGATATGGTATGTATAAATATATAAGAGAATAATACCCACCAGTAAAATGATTGAAATTGTGCCATTTGCAACAACGTGGATGAACTTAGAGGTTATTATGCTAAGTGAAATAAGTCAAAGAAAGACAAATGCTATTTGATCTCATTTATATGTAGAATCTAAAGAATAAAACAAACTAGTGAATATAACAAAATTAAAACACACTCACAGATACAGAGAACAAACTAGTGTTTACCAGTGCAGAGAGGAAAGAGGGGAGGGCCAAGATAATGTTAGGAGATTAAGAAGTACAAATTACTATGTATAAAATAAGCTATAAGGATATACTGTATAACACAGGGAATGTAGGCAATATTTTATAATAACTATAAATGGAATATAACCTTTGAAAATTTCGAATCCCTAGGTAGTATAGCTGAAATTTATATAATAGTGTAAATCAATAATACCTCAATAAAAAAGAACAAAGAAAATTATCCAAAATATATGTGTAAAATTCATATCTTTAGTAAAATAATGAATTGAATGTCTTTCAAATTCCATGTTTAACGTTTAATTTGATATGGAGATAATGAAAATGATAAATATTTAAATTGATAAACACTACAAAATTACCATGGATTTCATATTTTATCCCAAATATTACTAGACTGGGTGATTTTTTTTTAACGTTCCTGTGCTTTCTAAGTTTCATAATGAATATTTACATTTACAACAGAAGAATAATGTATGTATTCTGAAAGATTTTTGTTGGAAAT
The DNA here is from genome assembly GCA_006410615.1 of Neotragus moschatus. Classification (NCBI taxonomy): domain Eukaryota; kingdom Metazoa; phylum Chordata; class Mammalia; order Artiodactyla; family Bovidae; genus Neotragus; species Neotragus moschatus. The sequence continues at coordinate 135,396 of SJYA01000737.1, forward strand.
TACAGACAGTATTATTGACATGATTACAAAGAATAAACATTAATAAAATGTTAAGTTAGCTACACAGAAAGGAATAACTCACCGCTGATTTGTCCTGGTCTCAATGAGTTTCTGAATGGTGAAATCATCAGAAAATGAGAAAACTTTTGTACCACATCCTCCCCACATTATGTTTTTTTCAGTTAAGTTCACAGATTCACTCAAACACATCAGTGGAGTGCTGACATTTCCTATGTTAAGTATCTTCAAAGGAGTGGCTCCTTTACACTTTGCCAAAAAGAGAAAACACATTCAGTAAATTGAGTGTCTACAGAGTGAAACAGTGTAAAATTTCAGCTTCCTAAAAACTACTTTCCTCTTAAATGGTTAGAGGTATAAAAATAAAAATTCAGGATACATTTTTCAAATGGCTTATAAAAACAGGATTTAATTCAAATAGTATTCAATCATCTTTATAACCAATCTCTTCACTTCTCCATGCAAAATTTGTACAGCAGTAACCTAAAAATTCTACTATGATTATTTCTTTGTCTTTCATTAGATAATAAGCTTTTTTGCTAACAAAGAGTATGAATGGGTAGGATGTTAAATGACTAGATGGAACCACAGATGAATGAAGGGTGGAGAAATCAGTGCTTTAATGATAAATGTGACTCTTAAGAACAGAAAATCAAATGATTTCTTCAAGAGTAAAGAATAGGTTGATTGCAAGCCAGACTTAAAACTTGTTACCCTTGTCTTTTCCACAAAATATTTATAAGAAATTATCTACTTCACATATAAAAATGGAATTATTTCCATCACTAACACTATATTATAAATCAGATCTCATTTATCAATTTTTCCTTGGTTCATTCATATACACAGTTAATCAGCAAGTAGTTATAGAGAATCTATTGTGTACAAGACTTTCTGAAGCAATGAAAAGATAAAAAGCAGAATACATGATCCTTAGTGTCAGGGAGTTTATAATCAGAAGGAGGGTGTTGATGAACAAACATAAAACAATTTAAATTTTGATGCAGAATGGTTCAATATTTACCTTAACAGTTTTATCTTCAAAAATTGCTAAGTTGCCATCCGCAGTTCCCACTAAAAGGAAATTTTTTTGCTTGCTAAAAGAAAAAAATGTCAAAATTGTTATAAAAAGAATGATTATATTGACCACGATGGCTTCACATTCCCCCTAGCTTAACTTAACTTTAGACAGGCTTTTTCCTGTATTGGCCCTGACCTCCCTTTCCTTACAGCATTCACTTGAGAAAATGTAAATTATAACTTCTTTCTCGGTCCATTTAAAATGCAGATCTTCTCCTACACCCTTGCAAGTTTTATAACTGAAAAATGACTTTCTCAAGGATTTGGGAGCCTTCTCTGAAATGTCATCAGGAAGGATGACATGGCTTCTCCTAGTCTTTGTAAGGCAGTAGGAGGAGCTCAATTTCAATAAGCAATGATCAGCAAATACAGATGGCCTAATCACATTGACCCTCTTCCTCCCCTAAAGTCCTCCAGCACTTTTACACTAGCTCGTTAAAGGGTTTAAAAACTTTCCCATCTTTTCTTTCAGCAGAGCTGAGTTCAATTCCTCTCCCCTATTGCAATTATTTTAAATATAAAGTCCTCCTTGCCTATTTGACTCCCTCTGATGAAACTTTTGACAGTATCCAAACAATAATTTTTGGATCATTGCCAATGGAGTTTATAATTCAGCCACCAAAACCTGGACTTCACATTTTTCTAATACTTATTTATTTTCTGGTACTGACTGAAGGATATGACATATAATCTAAATGACTCATGGAAATCATACTGCCCCAAATATTACAGCAACTAATCTATCATTCATATCTGAAATTCTGCCATTTCAATAACTGATCATGTTTAAGCCATTTTCACCTATAAACAACTTATGAATTTATTTACTGAATGTTTTTTTTCAATCTGGTAGTTAGTTAAGTGCTACGCTTTAGAGGCATATAACAGATTATCGATATACATGCATTCAGAGAAGAATAAGAACTCTTTTTGGTAGAAGCCCTATGAAAGTAAATTGCTGTCATGAGTTGTAAAGTGTTAGAGCCATAGTTGAGCTAAATTGGAGCAAGGCTGGGGGCCTGAAGAAATGACTGACCTATTTTTTAACTGCCTCAGCCTGATCTGCATACAGGAAAACACAAATATCTTTGAGGCCTCCTATAATTCCCTTTAATACATGCAACCAATGGGAAAATGTTAAAACTTTGCAAGCTGTGCTGATACGGTAACAATTTTGCACATAATTAAGTCAACTAAAAGATAGGTAATGCTCCTTCAAGGTCAAATTCACTGTCTTACCTTTGCTTGGAAAAGGAATTGCAATACAAGCAAGTAACAGAATCAGTCATCTTTTCAAGAGTATGCCTCTTTCTCCCATCTTCAGTATTAATGACGAGGAGCATGCCAGACTGTGTTCCAGACACAATCCAACTTTCCTTTTCAACAGGAAGATACACCAAGGCAAGGCACAGAATTCTACTATCAGTAACTTCCTATTAAGAGAAGAAAACACACTCTGAAGGATTTGTTCTACCTTAAGTGGTAGAATTTGTACAGAATTATGTAATCTACATATTTAACTTTTTATTTTCTTGCTTTTAATTTTAAAAACAGTGATGGTTTTATTTAACTTGCAACAATAAATGAGTTAACTGGCAAAGAAAAAAAAAAAAAAAGTCAGTCTAGAATGTACCTGAAACTAGAATTTAGAAACTGAAAATTATTTTCAGTATCATTTCTCACTCAAAATAACACAAGAACATTGTTCAACCTTAAGAGTAATATTTAGGCATAACACATTTCAAAGCAACTATCAAAATACTAAATTTTTTAAGTCTAGAAATTTACCTTATATTTCCCAATACAATTAGTGACCCATCTTGTAGAAGTCAAGCCCAGATCTCCTCTATCAGCCACTCTCAGTTGCTCTGAGTATTGGCTACTAAGAGCTCAAAGTTGCACCCTTCATTACCTTCAGCCCACAGGAAGCTGGCTTGTTCAGAAGTGGCTGGGAGATTACCCCACTCCTACCATTGGGCAAATTGTGCTAATGACTGACTGATAGTGGGACTGACATACCAGACCACTTGCCTGGTAAAAGAATTAATCTGTGCTGTTATTACATTCTAGTTTCTTGTGGTAATGATTGAAAGTTGGAGGTCTACATACAGTCCAGACTGAGCATGAATGCACATACACAAAGCTTGAAGCTAGACTTTCTCAGAAACTACAATTTTGCTGAGCTTCTTCCCCTGACCTATTGGCTTCCCATATCTTCTTTAAAGTTTTTCTCTCCTTGGATGCTCTGCTTAGTCGTTCAGTCATGTCTGGGTGTTTGCAACCTCATGGACTGTAGCCTGCCAGGCTCCTTTGTACATGGGGATTCTCCAGGCAAGAATACTGGAGTGGGTTGCCATGCCCTCCTCCAGGGGCTCTTCCCAACCCAGGGATCAAGTGCAGATCTCCTGCATTGCAGGCAGATTCTTTGCCAGCTGAGCTATCAGGGAAGCCCTCTCTTTGCTTAAATCACTTATATAAAATCCTGTTTCAGGCTCTGTTTCTAGGGATCCTGACCTAAGACCTACATTGTGGTTTTAAACACATACCACTTAATTTCTTGTGAATGCACTTGTTTTAACAGGAAGCTAACTTAATAACAAGTCTATATTAGCCCTTATTTAATTTCTTCCTAAGTAACTTTTTTTTTTTTTAAAGAACCAGTTGAGTTGCTGCAGTTCCACTTGAAAGTCACAGGTAGTGTCAAGAATCTCTCGGACCTCTTTCTTGGCTAGGCCCCGGACAATCACTTTCCACCCAGCAGTCAGACACAGAGAGCTCTGTCACTGTGTCCCACACCAAATACTGTGCCTTCAAGCCCTCCCTTGGCCCTGGCCCCAGCCAGACACNAAAAAAAAAAAAGTCAGTCTAGAATGTACCTGAAACTAGAATTTAGAAACTGAAAATTATTTTCAGTATCATTTCTCACTCAAAATAACACAAGAACATTGTTCAACCTTAAGAGTAATATTTAGGCATAACACATTTCAAAGCAACTATCAAAATACTAAATTTTTTAAGTCTAGAAATTTACCTTATATTTCCCAATACAATTAGTGACCCATCTTGTAGAAGTCAAGCCCAGATCTCCTCTATCAGCCACTCTCAGTTGCTCTGAGTGTTGGCTACTAAGAGCTCAAAGTTGCACCCTTCATTACCTTCAGCCCACAGGAAGCTGGCTTGTTCAGAAGTGGCTGGGAGATTACCCCACTCCTACCATTGGGCAAATTGTGCTAATGACTGACTGATAGTGGGACTGACATACCAGACCACTTGCCTGGTAAAAGAATTAATCTGTGCTGTTATTACATTCTAGTTTCTTGTGGTAATGATTGAAAGTTGGAGGTCTACATACAGTCCAGACTGAGCATGAATGCACATACACAAAGATTGAAGCTAGACTTTCTCAGAAACTACAATTTTGCTGAGCTTCTTCCCCTGACCTATTGGCTTCCCATATCTTCTTTAAAGTTTTTCTCTCCTTGGATGCTCTGCTTAGTCGTTCAGTCATGTCTGGGTGTTTGCAACCTCATGGACTGTAGCCTGCCAGGCTCCTTTGTACATGGGGATTCTCCAGGCAAGAATACTGGAGTGGGTTGCCATGCCCTCCTCCAGGGGCTCTTCCCAACCCAGGGATCAAGTGCAGATCTCCTGCATTGCAGGCAGATTCTTTGCCAGCTGAGCTATCAGGGAAGCCCTCTCTTTGCTTAAATCACTTATATAAAATCCTGTTTCAGGCTCTGTTTCTAGGGATCCTGACCTAAGACCTACATTGTGGTTTTAAAACAAACACATACCACTTAATTTCTTGTGAATGCACTTGTTTTAACAGGAAGCTAACTTAATAACAAGTCTATATTAGCCCTTATTTAATTTCTTCCTAAGTAACTTTTTTTTTTTTTAAAGAACCAGTTGAGTTGCTGCAGTTCCACTTGAAAGTCACAGGTAGTGTCAAGAATCTCTCGGACCTCTTTCTTGGCTAGGCCCCGGACAATCACTTTCCACCCAGCAGTCAGACACAGAGAGCTCTGTCACTGTGTCCCACACCAAATACTGTGCCTTCAAGCCCTCCCTTGGCCCTGGCCCCAGCCAGACACTTCACACCTATGTACTGAGTGCCCCCAAGTACCTTTTTAATTGGCACAAGCTTTAAAATAGTTCACAAAGTGAGTTTTCTAGAATATCACTAATTTAAAGAGTATTTGGATTTACCTCAGAAGTGTATCTTTCTGTGTTTAAGTCAAGAAACGAGAGCTGTCCTTTGTCAGTGTGCCCACAGCCCAGCCAAATTCGCACATTCTTGCTGTTATGATTTGTAGCAACCATGCATTCAACAGTAAAGCTTTTAGGTATTGATATACGTCTCATCAGACAGATTAACTCAGCTGAATTCAAGATGTCAAAGACCTGAGAAGTTTAAAAAATAACACACGTCAAGTTAACACATGTCTTGCTGGAAAGATTATGATGGTAGGTTAGTCGCTAAGTCATGTCAGAGTCTGAGACCTTATGGACTATAGCCCACTATGCTCCTCTGTTCGTGGAATTTCCCAGGCAACAATATGGAATGGGTTGCCATTTCCTTCTCCAGGGGATCTTCCTGACCCAGGGATCAAACCTGCATTTCCAGCTTGGCAGGTGGATTCTTTACCACCAAGACACCTGGGAAACACCTAGAAAGATCATATCATTATGCATAATGCTACAGTTAAATGTTACAGTTTCATCAAGAAAAATCTAAATTTGCCATTTAAACTGTGATCCACCCAGAGCAACAAGATTAACAAACCAGAGATAAAATTACATCAAAATACTTATTTTTAAACTGTGCGTGGTATAAATACTTTTTTATGTAGGGTGTGTTTTGTAACTTTGAATTCTTTGAAAAGAAATCCCTAAAGTGACAAATTAACAGAAAGCAAGCAGAACCTGGAGCTATTCTTCATTCAGTTTTATACCGCAGAAACACATCATGTTGGAGATAAATATTCAAGCCAACATGAAACTAGAGCTTCTACCAGTTGAAGGGAAATGAAATTTTGATCTTTGGGAACAAGCTCCCCTGGTAGCTCAACTGGTGATGAATCCACCTGCATTGCAAGAGATCCCAGTTCAACTCCTCTGTTGAGAAGATCCTCTGGAGAAGGGATAGGCTACTCACTCCAGTACTCTTGTTTGGAGAACTCCATGGACAGAGGATCTGGTGGGCTACAGTCTATGGTGTCACAAAGAGTCAGACACAACTGAGCGACCATGCACAGCATGGCAACAAACTCATAAATCACCTCTAGATTCTGTTTTTGTTTTTCATTCAAGCACTAAAGAACTAGAGAGATGGCATAGAGCCAGTGTAAGGAAACAACCAGGAGTCAGGAAAATGGAATTAGAGTCTCGTGTCACAGCCACATGCCTGCCATGAAGGAGACTCCAAGAAAGCTCCTTTTATCCAGTGCCTCATCTGACAAAGCTTTGAGTTTACCTATCTTGCCTAGCACACATGGGGTATTTTAAATAGGTATGAGAAAGTTTTTGAATACCGTCATATCCTAAAAGAAAAAAAAACCCTCAAGGTGATAGGTAGGCTATAAAATACAAGTGAAGTATAAGTAAAAATTAAAAAAAGAAAAAGTAAAACAATAATTAAGCTTTGGAGAATATCACCAAGATATATACTTTTTAAGTCTGTGTGACTAATTTTGGTAGCAATCAAAATTAAAAAGTAAGACNAAAAAAAACCCTCAAGGTGATAGGTAGGCTATAAAATACAAGTGAAGTATAAGTAAAAATTAAAAAAAGAAAAAGTAAAACAATAATTAAGCTTTGGAGAATATCACCAAGATATATACTTTTTAAGTCTGTGTGACTAATTTTGGTAGCAATCAAAATTAAAAAGTAAGACAAGTAGTCAACGTGATTATAGGTTGTTTGATAAAGGTAGTATACATGTCCTCAGCTATTTCTCAGTAAGAAACGGAACAAAAATTTTTCAATTAATTATTATACAAAATTAAGAGTCCAAAACATAAAAACACCTCTTATTTTGATATATTAAATGTTTTATTTAAAACATAGTAAGAGAGACTTCTCTGGCAGGCCAGTGGTTAAGACTTCCACTACAGGGGGTGAGGGTTTGATATGGTCAGGAAACTAATATCCTGCATGCCATGCAGTGTGACCAAGAAATAAAAACAAAATAAAATTTAAAAAACTGTAAGAGTCCTATTTCCAATAATATGATAGAAAAGGTTATTTGGACAAGCCTTCCAGCTAACTATAATTTAAAATGCTGAAGAAATTATTTTTTTAACCTGTTAAAAACATTAGGAATCTGACAACACCATACAGAATTATCAGGCCAAATTATTAATGAAGGCAGAATCTAGAGAGGTCAAATGAGCCCCAAAGCCTGATTTTCCCTCAAGACACTGGTCTACTGAAGTGAAACTGATTTGTGGTTTTGAATGCCTTGTGGGGCTGGTGGGAAAGAGTTAAATCTAGGAATGCCCAAAGTGGAGAATGTAGTAACGGGATAAAACTGGGATCCCAAAGGCCCACATATTCAGAATAAATGAAAACTAGAAATAAAGTCATGCTCCACTCCCACTGGTCTATAAGGAAAGTAGCCTTGGGACTTTATAGACACAGGGTGGAAGAGCAAAAGAACCCTGAGAAACTGTTATTCATAAGCTTGCTGTCAAGATTTACAAATAAGATTCCCATCACCTAGGTGGTTCAAAAACATCTCAAGCCAAGAACTGAGATTAAAGCAATTTATAGCAAAAAAAAAAATACCCAATAAAAGATGTGCAAGACCTGAATGAAGAATTGTAAAACTTTATTGAAAGACACTAAACAGAGAGAGAACCCACATTCAAGAATACAGAGACTTAATATATCATAAGGCTATTGCCTATAGATTCAGTACAAGTCTAATCCAAAGCACAATAGAATTTTTCAAAAAAGTTAACAAAGTGATTTAAAAACTTATATGGAAAAACTAGACCAAAGAACAGCTAAGTCATTCCTAAAGGATAACAATTAAGGGGAAAAAAGACTATTAAAGCTTCAGGAATTAAGACAGGACTGTACTGGAGGAAAAACAGGTAAACTGACCAATGGAAGAGAGTAAGTGTGTGTGTATCTTTGAGAGTATATCAAAGAGTGCAAATGGAAAAACCAAAGATCAATGGGAGACAAAGGAAGAAACAATTTCATAGATGAAACTGGAAATAGGTTATCCAAATGTAAAAAAAAAAACTGGATCTAGATAAAAATATAAATCCTGATGAATTAAGAACTTTATCAAAAACAAAACTTTTAAACTTTATGAAGAAATCATAGGTAAATATTTTTGTGGCTCTGGGAGAGATAAGGGCCTTTTAAAATAAGATTCTAAAACTAATAGCTATAAAAGTAAGTACTGTTTATCTCTATTAAAATTAAGAAATTCTGTTAAGCAAAAGGCACTACATAAGAAATAAAAATGGGAACCATGAATTGGGAAAATAAATTTGCAACATATGTACCCAACTGTTTTAGTATACAATGTAGAAAAGAAAGAAGCTGTTTTTAAATTTCCTTTTTATGCAAATAACCTAATAGAAAAATGGGCAAAACAATGAACAAGCATTTTCCAGAAGAGAAAATCAATGAGTATATAAAGAAATGCTCATCCTTATTAGTAATTAGGAAAATGTAAATCAATGTACAAAACTGAATCCATTTCGAAAAAAGAAGTCAGATAGCACAACATTTAAGGAGAATAAATTTTAAAAAACAGCTACAATAATATACAGGTGATGGAACTGTTAAGCTGGTACAACTTATTCAGAAAATGATTTAGACATTCCCATACTCCATGATTCTGCAATTCAGCTCCTAGATATATAACATAAAGCAATTCTTATGCAATGTGCACTAGGAGATGTACAACCACACTCATAACAGTACTGATAATAGCAAAAAACTGGAAATACCCATTGATATGGTCATGGGTAAATACACTGTTGTGCGTTCAAACAATGGAATGGAGTAGCTGGGAAAGAAATCAATAGCTATGTTCAACAACATGGATGAAGCTNATGTACAACCACACTCATAACAGTACTGATAATAGCAAAAAACTGGAAATACCCATTGATATGGTCATGGGTAAATATACTGTTGTGCATTCAAACAATGGAATGGAGTAGCTGGGAAAGAAATCAATAGCTATGTTCAACAACATGGATGAAGCTCACAAAACAATTTTGGGAGAAAAAGTGAAAAATCTCAGAATAGCATGCGACTGATTCCATTTTAAATAAATTATGAATACAGAAATATTAAACTGGGTAATGAAACCTTAAAGAAGAAATAAAAATGATTATTATGAAAGTTAGGAGAGTGGCTGCACTGATAGGGAAAGAGAGTGATGCAATCAGAAAGAGGCATATGTGCGTTTCTAGGATGTTTGCCCTTTGTTTTGTGCCCAGGGTGGTGAGAAGATGTAAGAGTTTGCTTTATAACTGTTTTCAACTGTGAGTGTATTTATATGCTTAAGTATATATATATTATATATATCTACTTAAAGAGTATTATTATTATATTAAATCAATCATTATAAAATTAATATTAAATCAACATTAGATTAAATATTATAAA
>SJYA01000737.1:145233-168804 GCA_006410615.1 Neotragus moschatus
TTGATGATATGAATACCTGGGCAGAAGTGGGTCTCTCTTGAGGATTTTCTTTCAAACATTTTTTAATTAACTTCTCAATCATAGGCCATGGGGCACAACCATATTCTTTAACTGGATCTAAAACATTAAAAAACATATCACACTAAAACAATGAGCAAATCAGAAAGATTATTTTATTTCTTCTCAATGTGTATGAAAGGTCCAGACACTATAAAGGAAACACTGATCTCTATAATCCCACATTTATTATGAACTGCTTATCACTCTTCAAGCTAATTTTGTTAACTATCTTCACTAGAAACATCAAAAAAGAGTCCTTGATTTTTACAGTATAAAAAGAGACACAAATACCAATTGAATAAAAATAGATTTTCATTTCATACCTTCATTTCAAATAGATTTTGAAAACATTTTTGTTTGTATATTAGACTTTTTGCAAATACTTTTATTTTAATATTCAAAGTAGACAAGCATTTAGTCCTCATATCCCCACAGTCAGTTTGTGAACATTTGTTTTTAAGTATGGCATTTTTCTGGTCGGTGTAGAATAGAGACCTGAAAACTTTTCCTGGAAAGCTAACTGATAAAATGAGGGAGATGACCCAGATTGTGAAGGAAGTATTTAGTCCAATAATAATTGATTTCCTTCTGTTCGGAATCTTTAAAGGTCCCCCAGAGGAGATAGTTATCTTCCCTGTAACTGAAACACAGTGTACACTCAGAACTTTTTTTAAGTGAAAAGCAGAAACTAAGAGAAACAACTAAATATATTTAAAGAATATTTCAGAATGCAAACTGAAGTAACAGTTAAGGAATGAAAGAAAAAAGTCCTAGAATTTCTTTAAAGCATAATTGAAAGTGAAGTCGCTCAGTCATGTCCAACTCTTTGCGACCCCATGGACTCTAGCCCACCAGGCTCCTCCATCCGAGGAATTTTCTATGCAAGAGTACTGGAGTGGGGTGCCACTGCCTTCTCCAGGGGATCTGCCCAACCCGGGGATCAAACCTGTGTCTCCCGCATTGTGGGCAGGCAGGCGCTTTACCGTCTGAGCCACCAGGGAATCCCTTAAATCATGAGGCAACCATTCAAAATGAGATCTGATCTCATTAAACACTCATTTACTAATTCTTGCTAATATTTACTACTAAAAATTCCTGCATAGAAATTACTTCACTCAAAAAATGAAAATACTCTAAGCTAATGGACACTTAGTAACTCTTTATGAGAAGAAAGGTCACTAAACCTGGACTTATAATAGTATTCCCTTTCCTGAGTATTCTTCTAAGTATAATTCCTAATATATCAATGTTTAGAATACTAAAAAGAAACCCTATATCTTCTATATTTCTCATATGATTTATATTAACGTCACAGAATTTAAGACTATTCATGCATTAAACAAAAAATTTATCAGTTGTAAAATGAATTAGTATATAAATAAAATTAAATAACAGAAACAAAGCTGCTAAATTAAAATATAATAACCTTTATTGTAGATAAAACTTACCGGGTAATTTCCCTTGTATTGCCAATTCATCAAACTCATTTGGAAACTTCAAACCCTCTGCTATTCTACCTCCAGTTGTCAAAATGTCATAAAGTAGCAAACCAAATGAATAAACATCAGCTTGTTGGTTATAAATAACATTTCCTCTAGCAACTTCAGGTGCACGAAAACCTGAAAGAAAACAGACATATTAATAAATATGCTCAAACCCAGGGCTTATACATCCAAAGAAGTATATATTTAGGCCTGTTTGCTGATGAATAGAAGATGAGTCTGGAGATATCTTAAGTCAGTTAAGAGCCATGTCCCAAGACATTTCACCCATGGTCAATTTTGAAGAATAATAAGGATAAACATGCAATAATAAAATATTTCGTGATGTTTCACAATTAAATAAAGCCTAAAAGGGGGAAAAACTACATCCTTCTTAATAATAACTATTCTAAGGGTAGTATTTCAAACAGAAGAGAAGACAGGAGGCAGATTTTATTCCAAGTCACTTTAACCTGGCTAAAATGTTAATGGACTTATTATTTCAAGAACGTGTGACTCTACTCCTTCAACTCAGTTGAAAACTAAAAAGTAAACCACAACTAAAATGAGTGAAAGCCCTCTATCTCAAGTGAAGGTTCATGCCTGAAATTCTTTTATAAGGAAATAAAACCTTTCATATCACAATAAAGATAAATCATTTTAATCACTTGAGAAAAAAAGAGTAATTTAACAATAAAAATATTAACAATCTAAAGAAATCCAACTATAAAGAAAATAAGTTAAATACTGTACATTATGCAGTAACTTAAAATAATTTTTAAGATGTTATGATGTAAATAAAAAATGTATAATATAATTCTCAACAGACTAAATTATCACCTGAATTAATTTTCTTAGCTGTGATAATGGTACGGCTATTATGCAAGCAAACATCCTTATACAATACTAAGAAAATACATGCAAATACATTTCAGGATGACACAGCATGATATCTTCAACTCAGTTTCAAAGACTCATACTCAAACAGAACAGAAAGAGAACAACAATGTGGCAAAAAATTAATAATCAAATTATGTGAAGGGTATATAAGTAAATATTATACTATTCTTTCAACTTTTTCATAGGCTGAAACATTTTCAAAATAGCTAATGGGAATATACAAAATTAAAACTACAAAGAAACACATCCAAATATAACAATTATTTCCAAGTATAGAAATAATACGTAGCTTTTATTTTCCTTTATAATTTCAAATTTTTCACAATAAACATATATGATCGCTATGGTAAATATGTAGCCAGGAAAATATAATGAAGCATGAATTCATATCCTTCAAGGAGTAAACGACTAAACTGAGAGACAGTGTTTTTAACAGAACTTCTCAGCAAAAGACAAAGCTTGTCAACCCTTCAGCAAGCTGAGAGTCAAAAGGATGGAGACAACAAGTTTGAGCATGATGACCTCGACTGAACTAACTGTAAACACTCGCTCATGAACATTTTACCGCACTGATTCCTCCTCTCTTTCTCTGTTACCATTTCCACAAATTTGTATCTCTGTGTGGGTGTCTTCTTCCTTCTCGGTCACTCCCTTTCACTCTTTCTCATTCTCTCCTTATCTTTGTGCATGTACATAAAATATTCGACATTATATTAAGTTGAAGATAAAATATTTCAAACCTAAGTACAATATGTATCCTTAAGATAAGGATACATGGGGACCTTTAGGCAAGAATACTGGAGTAGGTTGCCATTTCTTTCTCCAGTGGACCATGTTTTGTCAGAACTCTTTTCTATGACCCATCCATTTTCAGTGGCCCTTCATGGCATGGCTCATGGCTTCACTGAGTTTATGTAAGCCACTTTGTCACAACAAGGCTGTGATCCCTGAAGGGGATTTTAAGAATCCTTTGGACTACAAAGAGATCAAATCAGTCAATCCTAAAGGAATCGACCCTGAATATTCATTGGAAGGACTGCTGCTGAAGTTGAAGCTCCAACACTTTGGGCACCTGATGCAAAGAGCTGATTCACTAGAAAAGACCCTTATGCTGGGAGAGATTGAAGGGAATAGGAGAAGGGCGTGGCAGAGGATGAGATGGTAAGACAGCATAACCGACTCATTGGACATGAAATTGAGCAAACTCCAGGAGACAGTGGAGGACATAGGAACTTGGCATGCTACAATTCACAGGATCACAAAGAGTCAGACACGACTTAACAACTGAAGAACAGGATAAGGACATTTTCTAACATAGCTATAATATAATTCTCACACCTAAGTGAAAGAATTATATAAGCAGTTAAGATAGTTCTAAAATAGATCCCTAATAAAATGTACCTATGGCATAATGTATATATATCACAACAGTTTCTGATTTGTATCAGTATAGCATTTTACACACATCTTCCTGAATAGGCAGATGAGAACTTTCCATTTTACAAAGAACATAATCATCACAAAAGTGTTAGATGTTTTCCTAAGGACACACAGAAAATAAATGGTAAAGTTAAGAGTACTTAAAAACTGTGGTTGGATCTCACAGCAAGCTGGAGGCCAGCCCTTCTCACCAGCATGCCTCAACACCAGGTGCAGATCTACCACAACTGGAGGGTGTATACAGCCCACACAGAGGATACTCTTTGAGCACCTGCCTCTGGGGGCCACGTGGGACTGCACTTCTGATTCACAGAGTATATCTCCTTAATAAACCTACTGCTTTAAGAACAGGAGAGATCACAGACGTACTCAACACATACAAACACAGAAAATGAGGCAAATGAGAANGTGCAGATCTACCACAACTGGAGGGTGTATACAGCCCACACAGAGGATACTCTTTGAGCACCTGCCTCTGGGGGCCACGTGGGACTGCACTTCTGATTCACAGAGTATATCTCCTTAATAAACCTACTGCTTTAAGAACAGGAGAGATCACAGACGTACTCAACACATACAAACACAGAAAATGAGGCAAATGAGAAGACAGAAGAAGCTGTTCCAATGGAAACAACAAAACAAAACTTCAGAAAAATAAAAACGATGATAAGCAATCCACTTGATGAAGCATTCAAAGTAATGGTCATAAAGATGCTCAATGAACTTGAGAGAATAATGAATGAACACAGTGAGAAAGTGAACAAGGGAAAAATATAAAAATTATAAAACAGAGTTTATTACTGAACTGAAAAATCACTAAAGGGTCTCAATAACAGATTAGATGAGGTAGAAGAATAAGTCAGTGATCATTCTAAGATGATGGAAGACAAAGCAATGGAACTCATCCAGATAAAGTAAAATAAAAATACTGTTTTACATGGACATACATTAAAGTATGCTTGTGACATCATCACCCAGAATAACATCTGCATTACAGAGTTTTCAGAGGGAGAAGAGAGAAAATGGTAGAAAAATTATTTCAAGGAATAGTGGTAACAGTCTATAACAAATATAAACAAAGACATTACTTTGCCAACAAGTCAAAGCTATGGTCTTTCCAGCAGTCATGTACAGATATGAGAGTTGGATCATAAACTAGGTGGAGTGCCGAAGAATGGATGCTTTTGAATTGTGGTGCTAGAGAAAACTCTACACATGGACATCACCAGATGGTTAATATCGAAATCAGATTAATTCTATTCTTTGCAGCCGAAGATGGAGAAGCTCTATATATTCAGCAAAAACAAGACCTGGAGCTGACTGTGGCTCAGATCATCAGCTCCTTATTGCAAAATCCAGACTTAAATTGAAGAAATTAGGGAAAAACACAAGGCCATTCAGGTAGAATATAAATCAAATCCCTTATGATTATATAGGGGAGGTGATGAATAGATTCAAGGGACTAGATCTGATAAAACAGTGCCTGAAAAACTATGGATGGAGATTCAGACCATTGTACAGGAGGTGTTGACTAAAACCAGAGCCCAAAAAAATAGATGAAAGAATGCAGCATGGTTGTCTGAGGAGGCCTTACATGTAGCTGAGAAAAGAAGAGAAGAGAAAGGCAAACGAGAAAGATAAACTCATCTTAATGCAGAGTGCCAGAAAATAGCAAGGAGAGATAGGAAAGACTTCTCAAGTAAACAATGCAAAGAAATAGAGGAAAACAACAGAACAGGAAAGGTTAGAGACCTAGTCAAGAAAATTAGACACCAAGGGAACACATTTCATGCAAAGATGGGCACAATAACAGACAGAAACAGCAAAGACCTAACAGAAGCAGAAGAGATTAAGAGGTGGCAAGAATACACAGGAGAACTGTTGAAAAAAAAAAAAATCTTAATGACCCAGATAACCACAATGGTGTGGTCACTCACCAGAGCTATACATCTTGGAGTGTGAAATCAAATGGGTTTTAGGAAGCATTACTATGAACAAAGCAAGTGGAGGTAATAGAGTTCCAGCTGAGCTATTTCAAATCCTAAAAGATGATGCTTTGAAAGTGCTGCACTCAATATGCCAGCAAATTTGGAAAACTCAGCAGTGGCTACAGGACTGGAGAAGGTCAGGTTTTATAAAAATCTCAAAGAATGGCAATGCAAAAGAATGTTCAAACTACTGAAAGGTTGTGGCTGTGAGCCATGTGCTACACTAGGATTCGTAACCTCCAGAATAAAGGATTTCAAACTAGCAAGACAATTTGCTTTTGTTAATAAGCTTCTAATCGGAGGAGNGTCAGGTTTTATAAAAATCTCAAAGAATGGCAATGCAAAAGAATGTTCAAACTACTGAAAGGTTGTGGCTGTGAGCCATGTGCTACACTAGGATTCGTAACCTCCAGAATAAAGGATTTCAAACTAGCAAGACAATTTGCTTTTGTTAATAAGCTTCTAATCGGAGGAGAGAAAGGCCTCAAGGCTGAGGGCGTTTCACCAGGCTCTTCTCCCACAGTATGTACTTTTGAGATAGTGCATATAGTGATACAAGGTATGTCATCCCCAGGCATAAAACAATTAACATGAATACTGGTTTGCTGAGCCATTATGTGCACAAGGTTTGAGAAAAAAAAAAAAAGTCTGCCACATGTAGTTTATTCTTCTTGCCACTTGGGGACCTCGGGCCTTCCTGTTATCCTCTCACTACTACACAACTGTGCTTATTTCATATGCTGCTGCTGCGTCGCTTCAGTTACGTCTGACTCTGTGCGACCCCATAGACGGCAGCCCACTAGGCTCCCCCGTCCCTGGGATTCTCCAGACAAGAACACTGGAGTGGGCTGCCATTTCCTTCTCCAATGCATGAAAGTGAAAAGTGAAAGTGAAGTCGCTCAGTCGTGCCTGACTCTTAGCAACCCCATGGACTACAGCCTACTAGGCTCCTCCGTCCTAGGGATTTTCCAGGCAAGAGTACTGGAGTGGGTTGCCATTGCCTTCTCTGATGCTAGCAAGCCCCAAATCCTTCAAGGTATGCTTCAACAATACAGGAACTGAGAATTTCCAGATGTACCAGCTGGATTTAGAAAAGGTAGAGGAGGCTTGTTGTTAACTTATTCAACATCTGCTGCATCATAGAAAAAGCAGTGGGAATTAAAAAAAATAATCTAATTCTGATTCACTGACTACACTAAAAGCTTGGACTGTGTGGACCACAGCAAACTGTGAAAAATTCTGAAAGAGATGGGAAAACCAGACCACATAACCTGCCTGCTGAGAAACCTGTATGCAGCCCCAGAAGCAACAGTTAGAACTGAACATGGAACAACAGACTGGTTCAAAACTGGGAAAGGAGTACAGCAAGGCTATATATTGTCACCATACTTATTTAAACTATATGCACAGAACATCATATGAAATGCCAAGCTTGATGAAGCACAAGCTGGAATCAAGATTGCCGGTCGAAATGTCAACAACCTCAGATATGCAGATGATACCACACTAATGGAAGAAAGCAAAGAGAAACTAAAGAGCCTCTTCACGAGTGTGAAAGAGGAGAGTGAAAAAGCTGGCTTGAAACTGAACATTCAAAAAACTAAAATTGTGGCATCTGGTCCCATNGGCCACCTGATGTGAAGAGCTGACTCACTGGGAAAGACCTTGATGCTGGGAAAGACTGAAGACAAAAGAAGAGGGAGGCAGAAGCTGAGATGGTTGGATAGCATCACGATCAATGTTCATCAACTTGGGCAAGCCCCAGAGATAGTAAGGGACACAAAGGCCTGCCATGCTGCATTCCATGAGTTTGCAAAGGGTCAGATATGACATAGCAACTGAAGCACAACAAGAAATGGTTGNAGGCAGAAGCTGAGATGGTTGGATAGCATCACGATCAATGTTCATCAACTTGGGCAAGCCCCAGAGATAGTAAGGGACACAAAGGCCTGCCATGCTGCATTCCATGAGTTTGCAAAGGGTCAGATATGACATAGCAACTGAAGCACAACAAGAAATGGTTGAAAATGTCCCTAATCTGAGGAAGATTTCCCTAATCCAGTCCCCAAACCTCTAAGATAAACAAAAAGAGACACACATCAAGACACACTATCATTAAAATGGTAAAAGTTAAGGATAAAAGTAGCAAGCAAAGCAACATATTACATACAAGTGAAATCCTATGACTATCAGCAGACTCTTCAACAGAAACTTTACATGCCAGAATAGAGTGACACGGCATGTTCACAAAGTGCTCAAAGGGGGGAAAAAAAGCAAAAAGCCTTCTAACCAAGAATATTCTACCCAACAAAGTTATCACAGAGCTGTAGGAGAGATTTGGAATTTCCCAGATAAACAAAAGAAAAAAGAGTTCCCCAGGTTTTCACTCTCCTCTTTCACTTTCACTGAAAGACTTTTGAGTTCCTTTTTCTTTCTGCCATAGGGGTGGTGTCATCTAAATATCTGAAGTGATTGATATTTCTCTCAGCAATCTCAATTTCAGCTTGAGATTCATCCAGCCCAGCATTTCGCATGATGTACTCTGCATATAAGATAAATGAGCAAGGTGACAGTATACAGCCTTGACGTACTCCTTTCCCAATTTGGAACCAGTCCATTGTTTCATGTTGTTTCTTAACCTGTATACAGATTTTTCAGGAGGCAGGAAAGGTGGTCTGGAATTTCCATCTCTTGAAGAATTTTCCACAGTTTGTTGTGATCCACACAGTCAAAGACTTTAGCATAGTCAATGAAGCAGAAGTAGATGCTTTTCTGGAATTCTCTTGCTTTTTCTATGATCCAGCAGCTATTGGCAATTTGATTTCTGGTTCCTCTGCCTTTTCTGAATCTAGCTTGAAGTTCTGAAGCCTAGCTTGAAGAATTTTGACCATTACTTTGCTAGTGTGTAAGATGAGTGCAATAGTGTGACAGTCTGAACATTCTTTGGCATTGTCTTTATTTGGGATTGGAATGAAAACTGACCTTTCCCAGTCCTGTGGGCACTGCTGAGTTTTCCAAATTTGCTGGCATCTTGAGTGCAGCAATTTCCAAGCATCATCTTTTAGGATTTGAAATAACTCAGCTGGAATTCTATCACCTCCACTAGCTTTGTTCATAGTGATGCTTCCTTTTTTATTGATTTATTTATTTATTATTTTTTTGTGATGCTTCCTAAGGCCCATTTGACTTCACACACCAGGATGTCTGCCTCTAGGTGAGTGATCACACCATCGTGATTATTTGGTCATTAAGATCTTTTCTGTACAGTTCTTCTGTGTAGTCTTGCTACCTCTTCTTAATCTCTTTTGCTTCTGTTAGGTCCATACCATTCCTGCCCTTTATTGCAACCATCTTTGCATGAAATGTTCCCTTGGTAGCTCTAATTTTCCTGAAGAGATCTCTAGTCATCCCCATTCTATTATTTCCATATCATGGCTACTTTAAATAATGCTGCAATGATCATTAAACGACATAAGTCTTTTTGAATTAGTGTTTCTATTTTCTTCAGGTAAATAAATGCCCAGAAGTAAAATTGAAGGATCATACAAAATTTCCATCTTCAATTTTTTGAGTAACCCCCACCCATATAGTTTTTGGAGGCTAAATTAAATCATCCAATTATTTATTATTCATTCAAAAGATTTAATGTGTATCTGTTACATCAAGGTACTATTAAAAATACACAAGGTATTTATTGTATATCTGTTACATCAAGGTACTATTAAAAATCTTAAAACCTTTGGCATTTTCCCACTTGACTGTTAGAAACATTAGGATTTAGAACTGTAAGTTCTTAGAGTAGGGAGAGATTTGAGACTTGAGGGGTCACTTTGTTTAAATTTTAATCCATGGCATATAGCTTTTTACATTAGTTTTTTTTTTTTTTATCCCTTTAGGTAGCAATCCACAGATCTTATGGCTGCACAAAAGGTTACAATTTTTCTCAAAATTAGTCAGAGACAATAAGAAAGATGATTTTGAGGATATAGAAAGGAATATTTATTTCAATAAGGAAATGGTTTCAACCTTCTTATCTTCTCCCTTTCAAAATATAAGTATCTTCACTGACATAATCCCCAGTAGGAGAATGTAGCCTATTTATATAGCCAGGAATTACCTCAATTATAAAATTTAAAAAAATGCACTCTTAAGTGCTTCTTGAAATTCAACCAATGAATTTCTAATGATTTTATTTCAACCAATGAACTTCTAATGATCTTATTTCTTGACCATGCTAACAGTTTCTTCTAAAGTTATCTATGGAAAACAGATACCTTTAGGAAAAATCTCCCTCAAATAATAAACACTAAATGATAACAGGACTTTAATCCTTCAGATGGACTGGTCTAGATCAAACATATTGTCAAAAATAGCAATAAAATGACATTTAATCGAAAAGGTATATGGAATAACGTGAAATATACTATCCACAACTATATCTTTAAATACAAAAATGCATAAAGCATTACTATAATTCATTTCTCTGAAGATGATAAATCTACTTGAAAATCATTAATTTCAAGAACTCTGAGTAAATAACACTTTAAATCAGACTGTCCTATAAAATTACATACTTAAAACATTGATTACCTGAGCAGAATGACACAGCACTGAAACTGAATGGAGGGCTTAGACCCAAATATGCAGGAAAGACGTGACAAAGGTGACGCTCAAAGCAGTGGAGAAAAAGACACAGTTAATTAAATGATAACAGCATAGGTTGTTTGATAAAGAAAAAAGGAGTAGCTACATTATTCAATACAACTAGTAAACTCTTGATGAACCAAACGTTTTAACATAAAATGTAAATCCACATTTATATGGCTGATTCATGTCAATGTATGGCACAAACCATCACAATATTGTAAAGTAATTAGCCTACAATTAAAATAAATTAATTTTTTAAGTACTAAAATATATTCCAATTAAATGGATAATACTGGAATTTAAAAGGCCTCCTTAATCACTCTATCAGAGATGGGTGGTGTAAGCCAGCAGGTTGAGAACTGGGGAATGTACTGTCTTTGGAGAATTTTAAATAAGCAGCTATCTGCACAGGATAGTTACTACTGACCCTGCCTTTGATATATCACTGACTAAACATGTCAGAAAAAATTAAAGATTATTTTGTCTAAAAGAATCAAACTCAGAAATAGCATAATACCATAAACAAGTAAAAGACAAACCCTAAACTTAAAAAAATCTGCAATACATGACAGGCAAAGAGTCAACATTAACTGAAATCAGCTTTACAAATAAGTAAGAAAAGTAGATAAATGAGTAAAGACAGAAAAATATACAAAACATGAAAGGAAAAATACATGTCCTATATATAAATAGATATTTGAAAAATAAAAACATTAAAGTATCACTTTTTGACTATTAACTTCATGAAGACTAAAAATAATAACGAACTCAGAATGGAAAATTGGTGTTCTAATTCTAGTATTGATGGAATTGAATTGATAAACCTTTCCAGAAGGCAAGTAGTGTTTCAAAATTCAAAATAGGCCTATCCAGCAATATGATCCTTAGAAATCTACTGTTTAAAAATTAGCTTCATAAATGGAAAAATTTTAATTTACAAGTCTTTTAATTAAAACTTTTTAATATTTCAAAAAGTGAGAAAAAATAAATAAACATCAAGATAAGATATCGTCAAGTGAATCACTAAAATATTATGTAAATGTTAAAACTGATACTTAACAAAAAAAGATTTCCCTGAAATACTAAGTAGAAAAAGAAAATAAAGTAGAATTTACAATATAATATGTATACAGACCTCTTAAGCACACCTAAATCTAGATATATCTCTGTGTTACCAAAGTGTTATTATTCCACTAATTTATAAGAAATACATCTTTCGACCTGCTCAGCATCATTTGCTGCTTTCACATCAGGACCTGACATTTTGAAAATCAAATCTTAANACCTCTTAAGCACACCTAAATCTAGATATATCTCTGTGTTACCAAAGTGTTATTATTCCACTAATTTATGAGAAATACATCTTTCGACCTGCTCAGTATCATTTGCTGCTTTCACGTCAGGACCTGACATTTTGAAAATCAAATCTTAACTTAAAATGACTTGCTTGAATTACTCATTATGGAGTCTTTCACCTCAAAATGCAAAATGGGGAGAGGAAGGGGATGGAGGGCATTAAAACTAAGCTGCCAATATAACATATGATTATCAGTCTAAACCATAAGATTCTCCCAGCTACTTTACATGTATCCTTATCCCTGATGACCTCTCTGGAAGAGCAACTGCAACTTCTTCAAAACTTTTTGCCTTGTATTTAACTATGCTGGTGACTATAGTAGGAACAGGAAAAATAACATTTCAAGCTATTCAATGTGTTCATCACTAAATTTAATTTGGGATGAAAATGAATGTTTCTAACATTGCTTGTCATTAGAAGGCTAGAAATGGAAACATTTACTGCCTGTTTATAAAAGGACAATGTTGTCATCTGATCTAATACTGTGAATGATCTATGATGGGTATAGATTGTACCACTGTACCACATGGACACCCTGTTTAGCATCAATGACCCTCAAAAACTAGAAATTTAAAGCACTTACTAAAATCCTAAATACACATTGTTGTACTAGGCTGTTCAAATAAGTCATTTATTTAAATATGTGTCACTTCTACTTCTAGGTAAAATGGAACTAGGGACCAGACTTACTATCCTGCATAAAACAATGAAATAACTAGACAACAAAGATGAAATTCTGAATACTGGGAAAAGAAGACAATGATCCCTGAGAGAGAGCAAGCAAACAAGGTGGGTTCTCTGAATGCCTTTCAGAGGACAGGATAAAGAGAAGGCAAACAGAGCTGGAGCCCCTGGTTAAGAAGACAAAGCAGAAGCTTGGAAAGCAAGGACAGATAAGAAATGTGCCAAGTGTGGTGCTAAACCCTTGACAGGAATTTCTCATTTCATTTTTACAACAATCCCTAAACAGATACTATTATTAGGTACTGCTGGCAATGGCACCCCACTCCAGTATTCTTGCCTGGAAAATCCCATGGATGGAGGAGCCTGGTGGGCTGCAGTCTAGGGGGTCGCTAAGAGTCAGGCATTACTGAGCAACCTCACTTTCACGCATTGGAGAAGGAAATGGCAACCCACTCCAGTGTTCTTGCCTGGAGAATCCCAGGGACGGGGGAAGCCTGGTGGGCTGCCGTCTATGGAGTTGCACAGACTTGGACACGACTGAAGTGACTTAGCAGCAGCAGCAGCAGCAGCAGCAGCTGTTTAACAAAGGAATTAGGTGATTTCTCCAGCCCCAGCTAACAAGTGGTAGAGCAAGGACTTAAACTAAGACACTCTGACTTCATAGTCCAAGTTTAATAGAATCTATTTAAAATAATTCACATTTGCTTCGTTTTTGTTTGAACGTAAGTCTAAATCCCATACTCACTCTCTTAACATTTTGTTTACATCACACGCTCACACCCTCAAACTTTAAATTCTAATCATCTTATAAAACTTTTTTTACAAATAACATTTTTCCTAATGTTAAAGGTACCAAAATTTGACCTGCCTATCTTATAATTTCCTAATATAGGCAATGACACTGTTTATATGATGCAAAGATGGGGATCACTTGGAGATCATTTAAACAGCCTCGACATCTTGGCTCCATGGTGACTCCATGGTAAAGAATTCACTTGCAATGCAGGAGACCCAGGTTCAATCCCTGGGTCAGGAAAGAGAAGGAAATGGCAACCCATTCTAGTATTCTTGTCTGGGAAATCTCATGGAGAGAGGAGCCTGGTGGGCTACAGTCCACAGGGTCACAAAGAGTTGGACACCACTTCGCAACTAAATAACAAATGTCTGGGCTCCACCCAAACTAGTTAAATCAGAATCCTGGGACCCACACATTTGAAAATCCTCCAGAAGCTTCAAACATGTGCCCACACTGAGGGCTCCTGCTCCACAACTGTAAATGACACAACCCCAGGGGATACATTCTTAAGCCTACATGCTATCTAGTTACAGCCAGAATTAAAAACACAACCGAATAATCCTCCATCTATCACCTAGAACACGGAATTTCTTGCACAAATCATTTTCTACATTAGTACATTTTGCCTGAAATATCTCCTCCTGCTTTTCTATCAATATTTATTTATTATTTTCTCAAATCTCAAACTTTTCCCTTAAGATGTAATTTCAGAATCACCTCCTCTATGAAGGAAGTCCTAAAGACCTATGGCTCAGTTAAGGACTTGATCCTCTGCACTATCACTGTGCCTTGAACTATATCTCCTGTTGAAACTGACACAATGTTTTCTAATTATTGTTTATAGCCCTATTTTTCCTGGAAAAATGTGTGCTTCTGGAGGAAAAAAATCACATTTATTCAGACACGTTCTCCAAGTTCATCACTAAAGCATCTGATAACACACTTGGAACAACTGCAATATGCCAGTCCTTCTCAATGTTACTTACATGGATTGTTTCATTTCATCCTCACAATAACTCTGATGAAATAGGCATATTTTTATCATCACAATTTACAGAAATGAAAATTGAGTCCCAAAGAATGAATCTTGATGAATACCACACAGCTATGTTAAGTGAGTGAGTGAGTGAAGTCGCTCAGTCGTGTCCGACTCTTTGAGACCCCATGGACCGTAGCCTATCACGCTCCTCCCTCCATGGGATTCTTCAGGCAAGAGTACTGGAGTGGGTTGCCAAAATACTTAATCTGATGTTAAGTAGTAACACCAGATTGGTATTTGGTGTTTATAACATTCAATATATTATTGTCAAATGTATGAATAAATGAATAAAAAATAAGAATATTTTCCCCTAGAGAATTATTATAACAATTACAATGTTAAAATAATTGGGAAAATATGATTTGTCTAGAAACTATATTTTTCAGATAAGGCTGCATTTTTGCAAATGGAATGAATTAAGATCCATAAATCAAAGATATGAGAAATTTAGAAATTAGGTCTGATTATATATGACTCGGAGAAGGCAATGGCACCCCACTCCAAAACTCTTGCCTAGAAAACCCCATGGATGGAGAGGAGCCTGGTGGGCTGTAGTCCATGGGGTCGCTAAGAGTCAGACACGACTGAGTGACTTCACTTTATAAATGACTACATGTAAACATATATTTTTCTTTTTACTTTCAGAAAAGTCTGAGGAGAGCATGTTTCATAATTCCTACCAGATGATAACCAGAGAATACCATTTTTGTTTACCCAAAGACTGTTGTATTTCTGTGGATGTTGACTGAGTGAAAGCCATCGGTCGGTATCCATCTCAGTCAATAGCACACCTGTCATAAGGCCCAGAATTAACTGTTAATACCAACTGGATATAATATAAACATATCTAATTGACTGAGGTAAAATTGAATCTCTTTAAGTTATTTGTAGTTGAAAGTTTCCATTGCATAGTTACCTTTCAAAATGTAGACAGACATGGTGCTGTGGTTCTTGCCAGGAAATGAATTATTAACACCTTGGCCCACAAGCTGTGATGGTCACTGGCCAGGGCTGTGCTCTTAGGAGGCACAGGTTTGTATCCTGTGTAACCCTAGACAAATTTTAATAGCCCCTAAGCTTTAGTTTCCTTATATCTAGACTAGGAGTAGTAATACAACTTATGTCAAAGGGTCATAAGGATTAAATAAGGCAATCAAGCCATGAAAAGGGCTAAGTGTGAGACAAGCACCTCTGTTAACGCCTTGAAAGGTTTGCTCCCATCACCTCCTTCCCTGAGACAAGAGTAATAAACCCACACTCACAGCCCACATGGGGTGAATACACCACAGTAAGAGTCAGTACAAAAATATACAAGAGTTTAACAAACACATGGTCTTCTGTTTCTCTAAAATTTCTAAGTTAAACCTTATATTGTTTCTCACAAAGTCACAAGTATAACGTTAACAAAGAAGATTCATCAAAAAGGAAAAGAGAAGGAGAGAACTAAAATCATATGAGTGGTAATGATCCTCCACTCAAACATAATCGTTCTGGGGAAGGAATTATGATGGAGCTAGCAGTGGTAGCACTGCTACCAAATTACTATATTTAAATTTAGTAATTTAAATAATAATTCAGTTCAGTGCAGTTCAGTTCAGTCGTGTCCGACGCTGCGATCCCATAAATTGCAGCACACCAGGCCTCCCTGTCCATCACCAACTCCCGGAATTCACTCAAACTCATGCCCATCGAGTCAGTGACGCCATCCAGCCACCTCACCCTCGGTCGTCCCCTTCTCCTCCTGCCCCCAATCCCTCCCAGCATCAGAGTCTTTTCCAATGAGTCAACTCTTCGCGTGAGGTGGCCAAAGGATTGGAGCTTCAGCTTCAGCATCAGTCCTTCCCAAGAACACCCAGGACCGATCTCCTTTAGAATGGACTGGTTGGATCTCCTTGCAGTCCAAGGGACCCTCAAGAGTCTTCTCCAACACCACAGTTCAAAAGCTTCAATTCTTTTGCTGTCTTATGGGGAGGAAAGTGGGAAAGGGGATCAGGATTGGAAACAGGTGTACACTGGTGGCAGATTCATGTTGATGTATGGCAGAACCAATTAAATATTGTAAAGTAATTAGCCTCCAATTAAAATAAATAAATTAAAGAATAATAAAATAATAAAGAAAAGCATCAATTCTTCAGTGCTCAGCTTTCTTCACAGTCTAACTCTCACATCCATATGGGCCACGGCAAAAACAATAGCCTTGACTAGACGGACCTTTGTTGGCAAGGTAACGTCTCTGCTTTTGAATATGCTGTCTAGGTTGGACACAACTTTACTTCCAAGGAGTAAGCGTCTTTTAATTTTATGGCTGCAGTCTCCATCTGCATTGATTTGAAGCCCCCCAAAATAAAGTCTGACACTATTCCACTATTTCCCCATCTATTTGCTATGAAGTGATGGGACTGGATGCTATGATCTTAGTTTTCTGAATGTTGAGCTTTAAGCCAACTTTTTCACTCTCCTCTTTCACTTTCATCAAGAGGCTTTTTAGTTCCTCTTCACTTTCTGCCATAAGGGTGGTGTCATCTGCATATCTGAGGNCCATACAGGACTATTGGAAAAACCATAGCTTTGACTAGGCAGGCCTTTGTTGGCAAAGTAAAGTCTCTGCTTTTTAATATGCTATCTAGGTTGGTCATAGCTTTTCTTCCAAGGAGCAAGTGTCTTTTAATTTCATGGCTACAGTCACAATCTGCAGTGATTTTGGAGCCGACGAAAAGAAAGTCTGTCATTGTTTCCATTGTTTCCCCAACTGTTTGCCATGATCAGTTGCCATGATCTTAGTTTTTTGAATGTTCAGTTTCAAGCCAGCTTTTTCACTCTCCTCTTTCATCAAGAGTCTCTTTAGTTCCTTTCTCTTTTTGCCATAAGGGTGGTGTCATCTGCACAACTGAGGTTATTGATATTTCTCCCAGAAATCTTGATTGAAGCTTGTGTTTCATCCAGCCCAGCATTTTACATGATGCACTCTGCATATAAGCTAAATAACCAGGGTGACAAAATACAGCCTTGACATACTCCTTTCCCAATTTGGAACCAGTCCATTGTTCCATGTCCACTTCTAGCTATTGCTTCTTGACCTGCATACAGATTTTTTAGGAGGCAGGTAAGGTGGTCCGGTAGTCCCATTTCTTTAAGAATTTTGCACAGTTTGTTGTGATCCACACAGTCAAAGGTTTTGGCATAGTCACATAGTCAATAAAGCAGAAGTAGATATTTTTCTGGAATTCTTTTGCTTTTCCTATGATCCAACAGATGTTGCCAATTTGATCTCTGGTTCCTCTGTCTTTTCTAAATCCAGCTTGAACATATGGAAGTTCTCAGTTCAAGAACTATCTGTGCAGTAGTTTCAGCATTCTTTGGGATTGCCCTTCTTCAGGATTGGAATGAAAATTGACCTTTTCCAGTCCTGTGGCTATGTCCAAGTATAATGCTATAGTTCTATTTGTTAAGTTAAAATGTTGTATATCATAACAGTAACCAAACTTCTTTATCAATTATACTATAATAAAATATTTAAATATGATTTTAAGTCTTTTGTCATTTACAGACAGCAATTATACTCTGATGCTCTTACAAAAGTGCTTCATCTTCAAAAGGATTCATAGGAAGGCCACAAAGGCAGTAACAACAGTTCCATACCAAGATGATGGCTCTGCAGACTCCAGCCCATATTCACACCAAACAAGAAGCCATCCTGCCCCTGAGGCCCCTAGATCAGGCATCCAGAGATCTCTACTCCCTAACAGACAGGGTTGACACCCCTACTCAGCCCTGAAATATCTACAGAAGATAAGCATCATCCATCCACTTCCCATTATATAACAGGAGTCAAATCTCTGAGGGAGTGCTTGAGACAGGGAGGTGGCATGGTACAATCTTTAAAAGAATAACATAGCCCAAGAACATGACATAAACTGATTAGAACCAACTAGGTCCAAGATGGCAGATGAGTTGACTTTCACTAGACCTTGAGCCTCAGTATACACTCAATGTAACACATCAGCAAGGTAAATGACATACTCACAGGCAATATGACAGTTCCAAGGCAGACCATAAAGGTCAAAAACTGGGCAGTAGCCCAATGCCTAGAAACCTCCCCTTTCCCAAAATAGCTGGAATACTCCTCCCACTCATCAAGCCAATGAAATTACTCACCCTGTAAAAACTTACCACCTTCATGGATCACAGCCTTGCTGTGGCAAAATGGCTTGAGTAACTCAATGAAGCTATGAGCCGTGACCTGCAGGGCCACCCAAGATGGACAGGTCATAGTGAAAAGTTCTGACAAAATGTGGCTCACTAGAGAAGGGAATGGCAAATCACTCCAGATTTCTTGCTTCAGGAACCCCATGAACAATATGAAAAGGCAAAAAGAAATGACACCAGAAAATGAACCTTCCAGGTTGGTAGGTGTCCGCTATGCTACTGGGGAGTATGAAGAGGCTGGGCTAAAGCAGACACGACTCTCAGTTGTGGATGTGTCTGATGTAAGTAAAGTCTGATGCTGTAAAGAACATTATTGTATAGTAACCTGGAATGTTAGGTCCATAAATCAAGGTAAATCAGACATGATTAAGCAGGAGATGGAGAGAGTGAACATCAGCATCTTAGAAATTACTGACCTAAAATGGACAGAAATGGGCGAATTTAAATCAGATATCCATGATATCTACTACTGTGGGTAAGATCCTCTTACAAGAAATGGAGTACCCCTCATAGTCAACAAAAGAGTCCAAAATGTGGTACATAGGTGCAGTCTCAAAAATGACAGAATGATCTCAGTTCATTTCCAAGACAAACCACTCAACATCACAGTAACCCAAGTCTATACCCAAACCACTAATGCTGAAGAAGTTAAAGCTAAATGGTTCTGTGAAGACCTGTGAGACCAACTAGAATTAACACCATCAAAGATGTCCTTTTTTCTCATATGGAATTGGAATGCAAAAGTAGGAAGCTAAGATTTACCTGGAGTAATAGGCAAGTTTGTCTTTGGAGTATAAAATGAAGCAGAGCAAAGGTTAACAGAGTTTTGTCAAGAGAATACACTGGCCACAGTAAACACCCTCTCTCAACAACACAAGAGATGACTCTACACATGGACATCACCACAGGGTCGATATCAAAATCAGATTGATTTTATTCTTTGAAGCCAAATTGGAGAAGCTCTACACAGTCAGCAAAAGAAAGATCTAAAATTGACTGTGGCTCAGATCATCAGCTCCTTATACTGCAAAATTCAGGCTTAAATTGAAGAAAGTAGGGAAAACCACTAAGCCATTCAGGTACAAAACCCCTTATGATTATACAGTGGAGATGATAAATAGATTCAAGAGATTCAGGGATTATATCTGGTAGACAGAGTATCTGAAGAACTATGGACAAGGATTCATAACATTGTACAGGAAGCAGTGACCAAAACCATTCTAAAGGAAAAGAAATGCAAGCAGGCAAAGCAGTTTGTCTGAGAAGGCTTTACAAATAATTTAAAAAAAAATAAAAGGAGTGAAAGGAAAGGAGAAATGGAAAGATATGCCAATCTGAATGCAGAGTTCAAGAGAATAGCAAGGAGAGATAAGAAAGCCTTCTTAAATGAACAATGCAAAAGAAAAATAGAATAAAACAATAAAATGGGAAATACTAGAAATTTCTTCAAGAAAATTGGAGATATCGAGGTGATATTTCACGTAAGGATGAACACGATAAAGGACAGAAAGAGTAAGTCCCTAACAGAAGAAGAATAGATTAAGAAGTGGTGGTAAGAATACATAGAAGAACTATACCAAGAGGTCTTAATAACCAGTGATAACTGGACACAGATAACCAGGATGGTGTGGTCAGTCACCTAGAGCCAGATATCCTAGAGTGTAAATTCAGGTGGGCCTTAAACAGTATTACTACAAAGCTAGTGGAGGTGATGGAATTCCACGTGAGCTATTTAAAATCCTAAAAAGATGATGCTGTTAAATACATACACTCAATACATCAGCAAATTTGGAAAACTCAGCAGTAGCCATAGGACTGAAAAAGGCCAGTTTTCATTCTTACCCCAAAGAAGGGCAATGCCAAAGACGTTCAAACTACCGTACAAGGTTTGCTTGTACAGTAAGGTCTTCTAGTAATGCAAGGTTTGTTCAAAATCCATCAAGCTAGGCTTCAGCTGGACATGAACCAAGAACTTCCAGATGTACAAACTAGATTTAGAAAAAGCACAGGAACCAGAGATCAAATTGCCAACATATGCTGGATCATTAGAGAAAGCTAGGGAATTCTAGAAAAACTTCTGCTTCACTGACTACACTAAAGCTTTTGACTAGGTGGATACAACAAACTGTAGAAAAATTCTTAAAAATATGGGAATACTAGATCACCTTACCTGTTTCCTGAGAAACCTGTATGCAGGTCAAGAAGCAACAGTTAGAACTGGACATGAAACAATGGACTGGTTCAAAACTTGTAAAGAAGTCAAGGCTGTATATTGTCAACCTGCTTATTTAACTTCCATGCAGAGTACATCATGCAAAATACCTGGCTGGATGAAGCACAAGCTGGAATCAAGATTGCTGGGAGAAATATCAATAACCTCAGATATTCAGATGATACCATTCTAATGTCAGAAAGCAAGGAGGAACTCAAGAGCCTCCTGATGAGCATAAGAAAGTTGGCTTGAAACTCAACATTTAAAAAACTAAGATCATAGCATCTAGTGCCATCACTGCATGGCAAATAGATGGGAAACAATGGAAACAGTGACAGATTTTATTTTCTTGGCCTCCAAAATCACTGCACACTTTGACTGAAGCCATGAAATTAAAAGACACTTGCTCCTTGGAAGGAAAGCTGACAAACCTAGACAGCTATATTAAAAGCAGAAATATCACTTTGCTGACAACTGTCTATATATTCAAAGCTATGGTTTTTCCAACAGTCACGTACAGATGTGAGAATTGGACCATAACCAAGGCTATTGTTATTTAGTTGCTCATTGTGTCCGACTCTTTGCAATCACATGGACGACAGCCTGCCAGGCTTCTCTGTCCATGGGGGTTTCCAGGCAAGAAACTGGAGTGGGTTGCCATTTCCTTCTCCAGGGGTTCTTAATGACCCAAGAATGGAACCCATGTCTCCTTCATTGGCAGGTG
The DNA here is from genome assembly GCA_006410615.1 of Neotragus moschatus. Classification (NCBI taxonomy): domain Eukaryota; kingdom Metazoa; phylum Chordata; class Mammalia; order Artiodactyla; family Bovidae; genus Neotragus; species Neotragus moschatus. The sequence continues at coordinate 166,768 of SJYA01000737.1, forward strand.
ATTTCTGTTACCAATGAGTCATCAGGGAATGAAGGCTGAGCCCCAAAGAGCCGATGCTTTCAAACTGTGCTAGAGAAGACTGTTGAAACTCTCTTGGGCAGCAAGATATTTTATCCAGGTGGCAAGAGTGGTAAAGAACCTCCTGCTAAAGGAGGAGACACAAGAGATGCAGGTGTAATCCCTGGGTCCAGAAGAGTCCCTGGAGAAGGGCCTGGCAACTCACTCCAGTGTGCTTGCCTAGAGAACCCCATGGACGAATGAGCCTGTTGGTCTACAGTCCATAGGGTCAAAAAGAGTTGGCCAGCAAGGAAATGAAGCCAGTCAATCCTAAAGAAAATCAATCCTGAATATTCACTGGAAAGACTGATACTGAAGCTGAAGCTCCAATTCGTTGGCCACCTGATGTGAAGAGCTGACTCACTAGAAAAGACCCTGATGCTGGTACAGATTGAGGACAGGAGGAGAAGCAAGCAAGAGAGGATGATATGGTTGGATAGCATCATCGACTCAATGAATATGAGTTTGAGCAAAGTCTGGAACATAGTGAAGGATAGGGAAGCCTGGCACGCTGAGGTCCATGTGGTTGAAAAGAGTCCAACACGACTTAGCCACTGAAAGCAACAACAACATAAAAACTGACAATCCCATACCCTGGTGCCTCTCTTGCCTTCCAAGATGATCCACACTCTGTCTGTGGAGTGTGTTTCTCTCTGAATAAACCTTCTTTTACTTTAAAGAAAAAAAAATGCTACATTAAAATATAAGGTAAGAAGATGATGCTTGTGATTTCTGGAGACCATAGTATGACAGTATGATCCCCTGGAGAAGGGAATGACAATCCACTTCAGTACTATTGCCTGGAGAATCCCATGGACATAGGAGCCTGGTAGGCTACAGTCCATGGGGTTGCAAAGAGTCGGACATGACTGAGCGACTTCACTCACTCACTCACTCATGAAAAAAGAAAAATGAAATTCAGTAGTTAAAGGTTTAAACTCATGTACCAAGCAGAACCCTCCTACACTGTTGGTGGAAATGTAAATGGTACAACCACTAGATAGAAGAGTGTGGAGGTTCATTAAAAGTACAAAAAATAGAGCTACCATGTGATTCAGTAATTCCAATCCTACACTTATATCTGGAGAAAATAAAAATTTGAAGAGATACATGTATCCCAATGTTCACTGCAACACTACAATAGCCAAGACATGGTATTAACCTAAATGTCCATCGATATACAAATGGATAAAAGTACATATCTACAATGAAATATTACTCAGCAATAAAAAACAGAATGAAATATAGCCATTTGCAGCAACACCAGATGTACCTAGAGATTACCATACTAAGTCAAAGACAAGTGTCATATCACTTATACGTGGAATTGAATTTTTTAAAAAATAACACAAATGAACTTATTTATTAAAAATAAGACAACAGAACTTATTTACAGATATCAAAAACAAACTCATGATTACAAAGAGAAAATGTGGCAGGGAGGGTTAAAGCAGGAGCTTGGGATGAACATACACACACTACTATATGTAAAATAGATAAATAAAAAGGACCTACTGTTTAGCACAGGGAATGCTACTCCAGTAAAATTAAAATGTTTTAAATTAAAAAAATTTAATTAAAAAAATTTATACATATATGTGTGTGTGTGTGTGTATATATATATATACATATACATATATATACATATATATATATGTTAAAAAAGAGTAAGAAAGTATGCTTGTATCAAGAACAGTTCAACAAAGAACTCCAGCAGCACCAAAGTCCTTATCTGAAACTCTTGGCACTATAATTATTTAGGGATTTATACTTTTTAATATTTAAGAAAGCTAGTAATAATGCATATAACAAATTACACAAACCTTCAGTAGGATCAGAGCCAGCACGCTATACTCAAACGTGTTTATATTTCTGCCATGAAACATACACATTCACAGTGAGCAGGAGAAATAAACAGCATAATGAGAGTCAATTCCATTAGGCCAAATTTCACCATGAAATCAGTTATTTAAAAAAAAA